>NQII01007456.1:19994-84377 GCA_002778355.1 Clitarchus hookeri
ACGCAGAAGTGTCGCAAGACGACGTGGCATGGACTCGACTAATGTCTGAAGGTATGCAGGAGGCATTGAAATCTGCACCAATTTGAGAAAGGGTTGCACGTCTGTCACGTTTAATGATTCTCGTCAGTCGTCGTTTGTCCCGTTCTTTCACGATCTTTTTCCGGCCGCAGCGACGTCGAAGATTTGATGTTTTACAAGATTCCCGATATTCACGGTACACTCGTGAAATGGTCGTACGCAAACATCCAAATGTTATCGCTACCTCGGAGATGATATGTCCCATCTCTCGTGCGCCGACTATAACACCACGTTCAAGCTCACTTAAATCTTGATATCCTGCCATTGCAGCAGCAGTAACCGATCTAGCTGCCGACCACATCGCGTTACTCAGATTGGCTCCATACCTCGGTTATTTGCATACGCACGCCTATACCAGTTTTTTTTTTGCTCCCCAGTGTATCTCCACTCCACTCTCTGTGCGAGCCATGCACGAAGTCAGACGGCATTACGAATCGTGAAAGACGAAGNCCAGTGTATCTCCACTCCACTCTCTGTGCGAGCCATGCACGAAGTCAGACGGCATTACGAATCGTGAAAGACGAAGGCGATGAGAGAGAATAGTAATAAGAGGAACAGTGAGTGCTTCATCAAGATCGTCTAGTACAACGGAACTGAGCAGAAAAATAATGACGGCAGGGCGTCCGCCTCCACACGCGAGGGTGTGTGGCTAATGGACGTGCTGTGTTCATTCCAGCGAGTTTCGCAGACTCTGGCAGAATGGCGGGGAACATGTGAGCGGGGGAAAAAGGGCTTCCGGGTGAGGTTGCGTGGGTGCATATGGGGAAATGGAATCAGTAGCTCGGCATAAGTACGTTACAGAAGTCCCTCAAAGTACAGGCAGTTCTTTCACTTAGCAAAATGCTGTAAGTATTTTTAAATACGCGGGGAGTGAGTCAAACTTGATATAAAAATACAAATGCTGTAAAAAATCTCGTTTGTAGGACAATTACTTGTTTACAACCTACTAGGGTTTTATCATTCATTACGGAAAAAAAATTTGTTTGTAGCTCTACGTTAAATCACTGGCACGTAATATTTGACTGTGGAGAAAATAGCAACCCATTTCCATACGACCATCTTATACGCAGTTGTTGTTGAGGTTCAAAACAAAAACCTATTAATAAAGTTTGGCACGGACGTACTTATTACAGCTGGTGTTCGATGTGTCGCCATTTTCTCACGAATTTATATACTTCACGATGCGTACTAGTTTAAAATCCTGCAGCAAATACTCACGACCGGAATATACCTTCAGTGTCGATTTCGCTAATGCTTGTACACTGCAGTAAGGAACGAAATACAAATCGGTATTTAGTAACGTGAAGCAAATGCCACTTTCTGCTGCACCTTAAATTCTGCATAAATGTCGGGAAGGACTTTCTGGAAGAAAGAACTTGCAGGGAGGTCGTGTTTGACAGGCGAAATAGCAACCTGTAGTGAACTTGGGAATGGTGTTGCTGTGATAGGTATGATGGCAGTTCGGCGAGTCCTTTTTTTCTCTCATAGCCCTTGTTATGGTCTCCTCATACAGAATAAGGAATTATCCCACATTGTGACCCATAGGCATGTGGACGTATTTTTAAATGTATTTTTGTTTACAGAGTCCTCCATGAACTCGTTAAATTATCGGCACGCCTGATAGAAGAGGGAGCTTAATGCTGAAAACGAGAAGGTGATATGCGCAGCTGGCCTATTACGTACAGTAGGTAAGATGTACATTCTTAATCTACTGTGTTTATATGAGAAAAACAAACCTTTAATACTGGAGTAACCGGATTGTGATTAGTCTCGTCATAAAGAGAGATAATCTCCTGGCAGACTCGCACAATTTCTTAAAAACTGCATTTGCTTGCAAATGGTACTGAAGCACATTAGTTAACAAGTCGGTATCCCAACACTTGGGGTCTTTTATAGTCCTCCTACCATAAGAGGAACCCTGCGTTCACCAGGGAGTGCGAAAACTGAAGTTCGTAGAACGTGGGAGAAATTCATTAGCAGCATTCCGTTTGAACATTTTGTAGACAACGTTCATGGGTTTCACTCCTAAAATATTCAACTTCAGATATTACACCTCATGNTCCGTTTGAACATTTTGTAGACAACGTTCATGGGTTTCACTCCTAAAATATTCAACTTCAGATATTACACCTCATGAGACGTGATTTTCTGCTAAGATAAATGGGACTAATTCATTAATGAAACTGACACGAAACCCTAATTACTGAAATGCGTCTCTTGTGCGAGACTAGATTTCGAGAGTATGGAGAAAATAAAACCGTTGAAATATACAGCTCTAGTCAAATTCAATTAAGTAAATTACTGACAGCCCGATGCCACGTAGAATTTATGAGATAACAAAACGCGCAAACAATTTTTTTTTTAACAGTGACGCTGATAATGGACTTTTTTTTATCGGGTGATGGGATGGAATATGTGCTTGCGCGTAGCAGAATTTAATAACGTATGAAGTGGCCCGTGCAGAATTTCGGACTGTGTTTGCTGGCTGCGTTGTAAATTGGCCCGGTGACAATTTGGCAACAATATCGTGAGGACAGGAAGGGTCAAGTTGGCACCGAAATTACTGGGCTTCAACCCAACACATTCACCTTTTTGAAGATACTTGATTGAAGTTGCAAAAATGTGGTTTCTGTTGAAAAGTTTAAAGTTTAACGCGTCTGTTGTATTTCATTTTGAACGCTCTTGATGAACTTTCAGAATGTTCTTCGCGTGAAGATTTTTATAATGTTTCATGGTGGGAACATAATTTTTTCGTAACGTGACTTTCAGGTGCGTTACGCAACTAAATTTTCTCCTATAACTAAAACATCTTCAGAAATCAGTACACCTGTTACTCTCATGCTCTGTTGCTGACCCCAGAAAGTTCAGATGTGGTGATACAGTATTTCCAATTAATTGTGAAAACTAATATGCTGTCGTCACGTTTTAACTATCTTCTCTTTAAAGTATTCACACGAACGCATATTTGTGTCATCAGAACTTTACTTATCTCTCATAAGCCACGAAAAGACTACTTAACAGCAGTTAATAATAGTATTTTCTCAGGTTGAAAAGCCAGCTTTGGTAAATATCAACCCCAACGTTACTTAAAATATATAAAAGTTAAAATTATTATTCACCATAACTTCTGGCACCTTTTATTATTTTCACAAAAATACAAAAAAAAAATTTGTTTACCGAAACAAAAGGCCCCTTATAAACAATATACTTTTTTTTAATTCTCACGTTGGCCCTGTTCTAATTGTCACGCCAACTCTGTAAACTTGTATAACATACATATTTTATACCTTAAGTTCCCCGCCCGACTGGCGCACGAAGTGCGTTGTGTTTCGCTAGAAAACACGAGTTGTAGATAATATATGGTGTACAAAGAACCATTTTCCATATAATTAAAATTTCTTTCAAATAACTTATAAACCAACTTATAATCGATGTGCGCTCATTTAGTNTATTTTCACAAAAATACAAAAAAAAAATTTGTTTACCGAAACAAAAGGCCCCTTATAAACAATATACTTTTTTTTTAATTCTCACGTTGGCCCTGTTCTAATTGTCACGCCAACTCTGTAAACTTGTATAACATTCATATTTTATACCTTAAGTTCCCCGCCCGACTGGCGCACGAAGTGCTTTGTGTTTCGCTAGAAAACACGAGTATTAGATAATATATGGTGTACAAAAAACCATTTTCCATATAATTAAAATTTCTTTCAAATAACTTATAAACCAACTTATAATCGATGTGCGCTCATTTAGTNAACCATTTTCCATATAATTAAAATTTCTTTCAAATAACTTATAAACCAACTTATAATCGATGTGCGCTCATTTAGTCGCGGCGCTGTGGTCCGTTTCTTCTCGATGGCAATGTTCTGCCCTACAAACATACACGCAAGCACCAAGCCTGACTACGGTGGCATTGAATGCAGTTTCATCGCGGGAGATGGATATCTGCACGCCTATCCAGAGACCTGCGATGGCGGTGGCATGCAGCATTGGTGTTGTACTATTTCCAGTCGTCTACGAACCAACGCAGATCCAAGCGGACTGTCTGGGAGCATCGTCTTCCACAGCTGCCCTGCACCATGGACCAAATCATCGCTCCGGCCCAGATGCCTGCTATCGCCCACGTGCAGGACTGTGACATGGAGCTGTCCCAGGCGGGGCGTGAATCGTCGGTCTGCTCCCAGCCTCCCGGGTCCAAGAAGGATGCATCCACCCGGACGACGCGACGCCGCAGAGTGCAGCGTCGGCGCCAGGCACTCGTGTCAGTACCTGCAATGGATGGTTCTACCTCCAGCTCGGGAACCAAACCTGCACCTACTCGCCGTCGCCGCCCAGCAGCACGCACTCCTGGAGCTGGGGATGCTGGGTCCACCGGACCTGCTGTAGTCGGTGGTCCCACCGTTGCTGAGGCGGAGGTCGCGGAGTCAACTGTTGAAGGAGTGCAAGATCTGCGGTGTGGCTATGACGATACGGATGACCAATCGGGAACCGATGGACGCCAGTACGATCCAGAGACTTGTGCGATGCTTTGCAAGAAGCTGATGTCTACCCTCATTCGAGAACTGTTTAGCCATGCATGCAACAGTCTTCTATNTGTGCGATGCTTTGCAAGAAGCTGATGTCTACCCTCATTCGAGAACTGTTTAGCCATGCATGCAACAGTCTTCTATTGTAGAGCACTATAAGAATTAGTAAATATGTTGTGCATCGACTGTGTACTAAATAAATAATTTCAAATAAAGTATTTTGGGTTTTTTTATAAAAAAATTATTTTTAATATAATTATAATATTTTTAAAAAATATTTAAAAACATGACAATTTACATGACCTTGTCGCCATTCGGTACAGGTCAATAGCACTCTTGCCGACAGTAAATTATCTCTGGTGGTTGAAACGTGAGTTACGAACACTATCTAGTGACCAATACTGGAAAATAAAATATGTGTTAAAGTTGTAAATTCGTGGCCAATGGGCATATACCGTTGATTGATTGGTATGTTTGGAGGGATAATTTGTTACGTAGTGCTAATTATTAAATTGGTGAGAGGAGTGGTGGGCCGATTGTGTGCGGTTATTGTTATATGTTCCTCGATTTTCTCGATTTTTTTATACACCTAATCTGATATGTAAAATTAAATCTTTAAATTCGTAAATAAAAACACACACTGGCGAACCGCACTTAGCAGGGGTCGAGCGAGTGGAGGTTTCTGCGCAAACGGACGTTTTTTTTCCTAGGAAAGTCAATAAAAATCCAAAGTGGCGAGCCGATACTNGAGCGAGTGGAGGTTTCTGCGCAAACGGACGTTTTTTTTCCTAGGAAAGTCAATAAAAATCCAAAGTGGCGAGCCGATACTTTTTTAATTTTTTATTCAAATAATTTCTGGGGTTATGGCGGACTGCACCGCGGCACCACAGCTGACAGCCATTGTCCTCGAAAGTAGATAATCTCGCTACTGTAGGGCAATATGTAATCTTTGAATTCCAGTTTTGGTAGTTTACTGTTCGGTTAATCACTGTAAAATATAAATTGAATTTTGGTGTTATCGAAGAGACTTTAAATATAATAGGCGCCGTGTGTAAATTTATAAGAGAGGATATTTTGGACCGATATATTGGATAATTTTTTGCTCACATTTCTAGCATAGTATTAAAATAATTAATTCAAGTGAACTCTCTTATTTTTCTGCAAAGCAGGGTGGTGATAGTTTTTTTCTTCATTATTTGTATCATCACAATAGTGATGCTTAAATTCGTTAGGGGAACTATTTTGCATATCACTGCGACTGGAGGAGCTGCGGTGGCTGAGCGGTTAGCCTGCTCGCCTCCCACCAAGACGAAAAGTGTTCAATCCCCGGTCGTGTCACAGCTGGATTTTCGCATGTGGGAATCATGCGGGGTGATGCCACTTGTCGGCGGGTTTTCTCGGGGATCTCCCGTTTCCCCCGCCCCTTCATTCTGGCGCAACTCCATATTCAAATCTATCACCCTCATAGGCTCTCAAGACCTCGCTGTTAAGAGCCGCCCAAATCATTTCACTCACTCATTTATAAAAAGGAACTTCTTCCTCATATGTATCGACATGTTTGAGATTATAAACTGTCGCATTTTTCTGTATTGGTTTCTGGAATATCTAGTAAGGAAGCGTTGGTGCAGTAGTAGGTCTACTCGTAGATCACACGCCTTTCTAATCAAAACTTTTAATTTTTTAAGTTAAGCCTACTCGTTGAAAGCACTTTGTGATAGCATGAAAGACTTAGGTGGCGCTAAAATCTGAGGTCTTCAGCACAGATGCGAACGAAGTGAGATGTACACGGAACAGTGACAGGCTAAAATATTGGGGGAAATCGGGAATATTCCGAGAAAACCAACCGCTAAACGACAGCGTCCTTCACGCTTCCCAAACGCGTTAAATCGGAAATGGGCCCCATCGGAAATCAAACCTGCGTGGTGGAAAGCGAACAGCTTGAACCGTTTCACCCTAGTGAGCCAAAAAATTCACTCTGATGTTTATCGCTGTATTTGTTTGTTGCAGTCAGCAGTTATTGTTTTCCTAGCATATACGTTAATATCAAAACTCTACAGGCACTGTTATATAACCAAAGCCAGCATTTATTTTTATATGCTGAATCCAGACATNGGTGGAAAGCGAACAGCTTGAACCGTTTCACCCTAGTGAGCCAAAAAATTCACTCTGATGTTTATCGCTGTATTTTTTTGTTGCAGTCAGCAGTTATTGTTTTCCTAGCATATACGTTAATATCAAAACTCTACAGGCACTGTTATATAACCAAAGCCAGCATTTATTTTTATATGCTGAATCCAGACATAAATCAGCCGTAGCCTGGGGCTACGTGTGAATATAAATATTATTTCCCAGATTTGCTTTGTTTCTCTTGTTAAATTTTTGTGCGATGCTTGGAGATAAATAAAAATATATAGTTTTGTTTGATTTGTATGAACCTAATTCACGATATTAGAACTTTATAAAGGTTGCCAATTCTTAATACAAGGATAAATTAAATATTCGTCTGATTAACTCAGCCGGCAAAACACGAGAGTTCTCCAGACCACTGATGTTTCAACTATGCCAAAAACTACCACTTTGTAGCTTGATAACTTAGACACGGTTTCAGTGCTCAGTTCTAAAGAAAACTAAAATAATTTGAAAACACTTTCGGAAAATATTTGACGATAGCCTACATTTAAACTGTCTTGAGGAACCTTTTTTTTAATCAAAAACTCCCAGTGTCTATGAAAACGTGAATTATGCCATAGAGTACTATTTATTTCAAATATTAAGTCATGACATATAATATAAATCACAACGAGGCTGTAGATCGACGATGTCTTCGCTGTTAGAAATGTCTGTCGATTTGCGGAAACGTTTACGGAGATGTAGAGTTAATTTACTTAAAGACGCTCTTCTAATAATGGCGAATAATGGAAATGAGCTCCGTAAATATAAAATATGGAAGCTCTTCGTATCCTTATGGCTTCAATTATGAGACTCGAACAATGCACATTATACCTGAAGCGTATAAAATTCCATCTTCACAATACTTCTTCGTGTAAAATAAGAGTGGGTGAGTGCGAATCATTCATTAAGTGCCAATTCGTTGATTCTTGTTCAAATTCCGCTACAGGACAAAACCTTCGGCATGCACAGTGAAACAAGCACATAACGAAAATAAAACAATGTTTTCGTAACGTCGTTTTATAAACCGCAAATATATAGCAAGTGCTCTAACACGACTTGAAACAAAAACAGGCGCGTTCGTCACTTAATGTAAAATCCATATTTACGAAATACTTCATGTAAAGGTAAGTGGTTCGAGTTATTGATTGTTAATTTTTTGATTCGTGTTAAAATCCCACAGTACGAAAATACAACTCTTACGAAAATATAAAATTACGAAAATATAACTATTTTTCTTACCACTGTTTTTATACCTGAAATAAAAACAAAATCGCACACACATTACTAGAAACTAAGAGGTGCGTGTATCATTCTATATAAATTTATTATTTACAATACCACTACTTGTAAAAACATGGTAGGTAAGTGGATAATGTGTTAGACTCAAAAATTTTTCCGTGTTCAAATACCGCCACCGCACAAATTTGTTTGTTTTTACAGTAATTTTTGTACACAGTGAATCACCCACATATAGAGAGTAAAACTTTTTTTTGTTACCCCTTTTTATAAAAAGCATATTTAAAAAACATTAAAGTTTGTAGACAAGTTTCCTGAATTCGCGGAGATTTGTGTGGAATTTACGGAGAGAATTTTATTGAAAAAAAAAACGAAGAGACCGTAATTTAACGCCGATATCTGGATAATTTGTAACCTGTATTTTCCGTAACATAAAAGTGCTTTGTATACACATACTTCGACATAAAACTGAATATGAATGAGTTGTTCAACTTTTTGTCAATATATTTCAATTTGGACAGAATTTTTTTAAAAGTGCCATTCTTTACTCAGACGAAAGGCTTTACTGTACATATTTTCAGAAATATATGTTGCGCCAAAGTCATGAACAAAAGAAGAATAACAGCATTTTTATATTTGTCGAAAAATAAAATTTTAAAACAAAAACCCAATTTTTGTTTACGATGAAAATTTCGTATTAGTATTTACGAAAGTGTAGTAGTATTTAAGTGATGAGTATTAACACTCGTACTTATCGCAAGATACATAACATACCACTTTCACCGTACTTCAGTAGTATAAAATGTTTGTATGGCACTAAAAGTATTTTTAATCTGTAAAACTATACTTTATTTTTGAAGAAGGGCGTGCATCGACATAAACATTTATATTATATGATGTTCATAATCTGATTTTAGTATCACTTAAAAGGTATACGTTCCCTGAAATTTTATATATGAATTTTTGTTTACTGTTACTAAACAGCAACTGAAATAATAAAATCCTTCCCAGCACCATCACAAATTTTAATTATAATGATTGAATTTATTGTTGGCCGTACGCTGACCAACGTGGTCTTAAAAGCCGACGAGGGTGAAGTGAGGTGAATACGGGGCGGCACCGGAATGTAAGAACGGAGGAAACTGGGAATCCCCGAGAAAACCCGCCAACCACTGGCATCGTCCAGCAAGATTCCCACTTACGAAAACCCAGGAGCGACCGCGCCAGGAATCGAATCCGGGTCGCGTCGGTGGGAGGTGAGCGGTTTGACAGCTGCGCCAACCGCAGTCCCATATGAAGTCTAATATCTTCAATAGCTTCATTGAAGAAAGACTGTAACGTGGCGGTCAGCTGTGGAGTTAAATCCGTATAGTGTTCCTTTCACAAACCCGAAAAAATATCCATATCCAAGTATCTAAAAAAAAGATTATGCTGGCTAGTACAATAAACGTTACTAACTCTGTACTGTGAATTAAACCTGTCTAAAATGTTAGGATTAATATAAAGTTAATTTTATCTTACGGCTGTTTTATAATGATACTGTTAGCTCCATCCTTTCTAAAATGTTATATACCTCGACAAATGACTCTGCATCAAGGAAGTCTCATTAGACTTCCGCTTAGACAAGCGTTATTTACATCATTCAGGATCAGGGCTCACGACAAATGAACCTCGTGCACCCTTACATACTTGAAGTGCTCCTGTTTTAGATAAGTTGTAGGATTGTGTTTATTACCACCTCTAGTAACACGTAGATGCACGTTCGCGTATGAATGGGTTGTAATCATTCTGTAAAATTGGGAACATTCAAGATACTTTACTGCACAAGTTTCTTCTGTATCGTATTTTGAAATATTACACAATTAAGAGTCAGGCTTGATTCTTTGCGAGTTGCACAGTCGTTAAGTCCCATTGAGCGTAGGTGAACTTGTTTTTAGTATTTTATTCTTGACGTCAATATCTTTCTCCGACTGGTCTAATAAGTAGCTCGTGGACCTGAAAAATAATGGAAAACCAAATGTTATTAGCTTTAAAGTAAATGGAAAACACTTCTTCACTTAACATCATTAGAAAACATATTAACAGACTTCAAGTATGATGCAACCATTCACATTTCTATCTCGAAAATATACAGTATTGAATGCCAGATGTAGTTGGTTCACAATTTAGTGAACACTTTAAAGGCTTGTTTAGTTCTAAGTTTCTGAAAATTACGTAATCACGTGTGTCGACCAATTTTAATGTGAAATTTTTAGAAACGTTAATTGGTTGACCAGTAGGCCAAATTATTTTCATGTATTTTCAGTTTTAGTGGCCACAAAAGAAAACACTACACTTGCAAGGAGTGTTCAAAATAAAAATAAGTGTAGTGTTACGAAAAAGATATCAGCCTGCATTACTTTAATAATCAATATTTACCCATTTTTCTAAGAAATTAATAGTAAAATGTAACCCAAATCAAGATTTTTTTAAAATTTTATTTGGAAATTATTCAATGAACTGTGACTAACCTACGTCTCTGAAAGGTACAGAGGAAAAGCGGTTTTGCATTTTACTCAGGCTGCACAACCGTAATAAATATAAAATGTTCAATGTTAAAAATAATAATATCTAATTAATTAAATTTTTGAGACTCCATGATTGTAGCATTTATCGTAGTACTTCCGTAACTAAGAGAAGCAAAAATTTCAAAGTGAATGGTCCCTTTTTATGGTCATTGTTTAAGAATAGTCTTAAATCTCCCAAGTACTGTGTTCTTTTTCGTTCCCAGGCTCTGGCTGAACGGGGAATTTTTTGTAAGGTTCTCACTTTTACAGTGTAGTGGGCACTCCTTGATAGGCTACTCCTTCCCCCTTCTTCATTCCATACATTTTCCCCGCCACAGTTGTCATTCTTCTTGCCTAGTCCTTGCTCTGGCAAGGAACGACATAACTGTCGCTGTAAACTGTCGCTGTAAAGCCAGCCTCACACCGGGGCAACTTGCCAAACCCTTGGGTAGATGAACAGCCGCCCGTCTCGAAAGGTAAATCTACTTGTTTCACTTGTATAACGGCAGAGCCGCAATGGTGCAGTGGTCAGACCACTAGCCTGCCGCCACGGTGAACCGGGTTATATTCCCGGCTGCGTCGAGCACACATTTCTTAACATCAGAAATATGGCGGACGTTGCCGTCTGCTGGCGTGGTCTTCTCGGGGTACTCCCGCTTCTCCAATCACCCGGAAGTCGTTGGCTTGACCTATCGACATGTGCGTAGACATATGTTCAACTCTATACGCTGCTGTTGACAGGTGAGCTGGAACCACCCCTTGGGGTGGAGAACATCCACCCACTGCGAATGGAAAGGGTGTTTTTATTTATATTGGATTGCATTCAACTGCAGCCAATTAATAAGCTCAAGTTCGAGGCTTAAAACTATACATGTTACTGCACTGATATGACTTGGAACAGCCTGATGTCATAAAACTGCCTGTAGTGGCAAATATAAGCCTGGAAATTATAAAAGACCTGATGTGCACCCTTATAAATAACTGTTCTGGGTTATTACCCCTCCCGTTATACCCTAGGAGATCAGGTACGGGAGGGCCAGACTGGCGAACAACTCGCTGTGTGAGATCACAGATAACATGTGCGTAGACATATGATTCATCCACATACGGCACCTGCACTAGTGTGCTCGGAACATCCCTCAGAGTCCTGTGGTGTTTTTACTTGAATATTTCCATTTTACACGTGGCTGGGTCGAGTTTGCTCATTTATTTGCACCGATATTCTGAATGTTAAAGGATCTGTGTTATCTTTTGAGGTTAGTCATTATGAGTCCTCAAATCGCCTTGGTCATCTTTGTTTCCTGTGTGCAGCTAAATAAATTAAATGCTGCTTCTACGTCGTGTTCATATCATATCATGAAACCCAATCCATTTCTTCCATTATTACCAAATACTGGTGATAACTAAACTAACTCGCATGAGAGTGTGGACTATTTGATTGTGTGTGGGCAGTAGCTTGATGCCTTAAAATGCCACTGACGGTTTCGCGTGACCAATAAGGCTTTATTTATTATGTCCACTTCTCTATTAATTTACTAAACAGGATATCTACATGGGTATTCATGAAATATATCGTTTCTATAAAGCATTGAAATATCGATAGCAACAGATTATCAAATATCGACATTAAAAATATTGGTAATGTTTGGCACCAAAAATTNAGCATTGAAATATCGATAGCAACAGATTATCAAATATCGACATTAAAAATATTGGTAATGTTTGGCACCAAAAATGTTTATTTCAAAAACATCGTAGAAAGAATAAATCCTTCCAATGTTAGTATCATATATAACCAAAATACAAAAAAAAAATTAAATCGTAAATATTTTTTTAATATAATATTTAAATATTGAAATTGTTCAGAATGAAACATTTCTGTAGAGGTGTGCGTCTTCTGAGAATAGTAAGCACAAAACTTTACGCTAATAGTGGTCATGTTGGAGGGTTAGGGCGTTTTTTTTATTAACCTACTTTAAAACTATGTGTTATTTGGGCCCGCGGTAGTACGGGGGATTAATGCATCTCAAGGTTGAACCTCATACGCTTAAAGGACAGGGAATCTCATGCAAAGGAGGCGTTCATCGTGGCGAGGAGGGATATTTGGCAGCCATGGCCGAGTTTAGGCCATGGACTACATCCCTAAGGGGGCTTATAGCAAAGCTATAGTTAAAGAAGGGAGAAGGGAAGAAACCCGCATAGACACGGTAAAAACCCTCTCGACAGAAAAGAAGTTCAAACTTATCAAGCATTAAAAAATGCAAAAGGAGACAGCAGGGTTTGGTAACATGCTTTAAAAAGGGGAATTGAGCTCTAGAAGAGAAAATGGCTGTGGGTGCAAGCACCCTTGGGGTATAACTGCTGTCAATATGTCTGCGCATATGTCCGCACAGTAATATTAACAGCAGCTACAATTGCAGGGCCATCCTGCTTCTCGTTGTGTGCATCGGGACCTGGACGTGGACGGCTCAATTCTGGCAGCAAACTCCGTCTTCCATCGTCCGTGCTGACGCCAGGAACTCCACGAGGGTGAAGGCGGAGAGGACTTTGCGGGTAGCCACCCCCTCTCCACATCCTTCAAAGTAGTCGGTGGTCCTGCGTGTTGCCAGCCCTGCGGTGACACTGTGACCTACCAGGTCTGGAGGCGAATCAGCTGGCCCGACGTGGAGACTGACGCCAGCAGCTTCGGAGTTCCAACGCATTCCTGGTNTCGCTGATCCCAAATCGGTGGGTAGATCCCGGAGCGGCGCAGCCGCCAGCACGATGTTCACTCCACGACAGCCAGGCTCGTAGGGTTAGGGCGCGAGAACAAAGGGAGATACAGGACAACCTTGGCTGCCCCCATGCCCTGCTAGCTGGTCAGTGCCACGCAGGGGCTCACAATGTGCGAGAGTGTAAGGAGAGAAACTGGTTGCCTACTGGGACGGCGTTCCTTCTCAAACTATGCAGTGCACGTGCAGACTGTTGCTTCTGTAATGTGTACTGTCATTATGTCTGTGTAACAACATAGTACAACGTATAAAGAAATCCAGTGATTGAACTAGCATCTATGGCAAATTCCACTTTACCCATAGTGACAATGATGTTCGTTGGCAGGTGAAATCACTTCCGATTATTCATTTTGGTCCTCCGGGCATGTATTTCTCTTAAGCGTGGCGGATACATAGGCTCTGTTTTTTACGTGCGGTAAATGACAGACATTCCTCAGTAGATTAGTAGTGTCGGTCGCGGAACACTTCTCAGCATTGGCAGAAGATGGCAATCAAGGAGGAAGCTTCAAAGTCAGTTAAGTCTATTTTCTTTTCCTCTCGTCTGNTCAGCATTGGCAGAAGATGGCAATCAAGGAGGAAGCTTCAAAGTCAGTTAAGTCTATTTTCTTTTCCTCTCGTCTGCCAGCATGGATCCTAAACAAAAATCCTTCTTGATTAAATCTGGAGGTCTGGTTAAGGTGAAATTGAAACCAATGCAAATACTTGTAGAGAAGCAGGTAGCAGGTTCCCGTGAATGTGAGATGAGAGTGAAGTTAGAGGGTTTACCTAAATTAATGCATGAATATGACGATGCGAAAAAACAGCTTTAATTGTGCAATGAAGATTCAGAACAACACTAACATGATAGATAATCGTTAGAAAACACATACTATGAAATTTTAGGGTGGTCTACAGCCAATGTTGAAAAATATACAGGATCCTCAAACATTGAGAACAATGATAGATCATCATCAATACATTCAAGTTCTAATAGACACATTTAATTGCCTGCGATCACTTTGCCCTCATTCAGTAGAAATTTCACAGAGGTTAGACACTTTCAAGACACATTTACGAGTTTGGTGATCAATAACGATTCATTTTATAACATCCAGAAACATCATTATTTACTGTCATCTGTTTCAGGCGAAGCACAATAAAATAATAGAAAGCTTGCCAATCACAGCCAATAATTTTTAAATTGCATGCGGAATATTGTGCAAGGCATTCCACAACCCGAAACTCATTGTGACCACACTTGTTATGTAACTATTGTCTTTACCAGTGGTTACCAGGCATTGAGCATCCGATTTAAGAAATTTGTTGAGCCAGTTAGCAAGCAATCTCAAGGCTAACGAAGTTTTAGAGCTAAAAATACTATTGCGTGAGGTACTGTTGTCACAGTTAGTTCTTGACAAACTTGAACAAAGTCACAAGGAATGGCAAGAAGCCTCATCGAGCAACCAGGTTTTACCATTAAAGGACTTCTGTAAGTTCCTCAAAATTACATGTCAGGCTTTAGAGCTTAGTAAACCTAGCATATTTCCAGTAGCATCTAGCTCAGTTTGCAAGAAACAAGATATAGTTACAAAGCAGGTTAAAAGAGAAACACAAGCTTATGTCACTGCCATTGGTAGTTGCATGAAAATGTAATGAGAAGCATACTTTGCATAGGTTTTCTCAGTTTTTAAATGGGAATTTCCAAGAATATACCGAATTTGTGTCTCAGAAAAAACTGTCTAACAATTGTTTGTAAGTAGTGCACATAGTTATACAATTTACATCTGGTTCTTGTCGCAAATGTGTAAGGAAGCACAATAAATTATTACACAGAGAAACTAAATATACCCACGAGGAAGATCATGAGAAAACTTCACCAAAATCATGTGGCAGAGAAAGGGATGCGAGTGAAGATAATGGCGACAATCGAAGCAGCAGTGCTCAGTATCGTTCTTTAAATGTGAAATTGCACACTCACATACTGCTACCTACTGCCACAGTGAGGGTGCATGATAACACAGGAATGTTACATACATGTAGAGCATTGTTGGACTCCTGTTTTCAAGCACACTTTGTCAGTGAGTCCTTGGTTCAGATACTGGATTTGAAGAAATTTCCTAACTGTGTACCACTACAAGGAATAATCACTGTTACAGCAGAAAAAAAAATGCATTGCCACAGACCAAATTATGTTTATGACTGCAGGTTACTCGGAAATTCTTGACTGTGCAGTATTATCAAGAATGTCGGGGAATGTCCGGAGTAATTCTATTTGCTACCAAGAGTGGAATATTCCTCAAGATATAAAATTGGCAGATGCAAATTTCAATCAGCCAGGACAGTTTGATCTACTTGTTGGAGCAGAGATATTTTTCCAATTGCTTCTCCCAGAACAAAGATCCAAGACAGCTCGTTACCCATACTTGTAAAATACGAAACTAGGGTGGATAGTGTCAGGATCATACCTAACATCAAATACACTTCAAATGTATCAACAAACTTTTCTTATATCAGGAATGATGACTGTCTGGAGCATAAGCTTCAAAGATTATGGGAACTGGAATAGCTTCATCACACTCCATTATCAAAGGAAGAAAATGAATGTGAATATCATTTTGCTCATGCCACTACAAAGAAGGTTACAGGAAGATTTATAGTACACTTACCATTCAAACAAGATCCCATAGAACTTGACAATTCCCACCAGATGGCAGAAATGAGCTTTCAACATCTTGAACAACATATGTTGAAAAATCCAAGTTTACAGTCAGAGTACATATGATTCTTAGAGAAATATAAATCATTATATAATATGAAGGTGGTTAATGGTTCAAAAGATGATGCAAAATCAGTTTATTCTTTACCCTACCATTTTTTTTTTTAAAGAGTCTAGCACAACAACGAAAAACAGAGTTGTATTTGATGCTTCAGGGAAAATTAGTAATAGGAAAACACTCAANTCAGCATTGGCAGAAGATGGCAATCAAGGAGGAAGCTTCAAAGTCAGTTAAGTCTATTTTCTTTTCCTCTCGTCTACCAGCATGGATCCTAAACAAAAATCCTTCTTGATTAAATCTGGAGGTCTGGTTAAGGTGAAATTGAAACCAATGCAAATATTTGTAGAGAAGCAGGTAGCAGGTTCCCGTGAATGTGAGATGAGAGTGAAGTTAGAGGGTTTACCTAAATTAATGCANTTGTAGAGAAGCAGGTAGCAGGTTCCCGTGAATGTGAGATGAGAGTGAAGTTAGAGGGTTTACCTAAATTAATGCATGAATATGACGATGCGAAAAAACAGCTTTAATTGTGCAATGAAGATTCAGAACAACACTAACATGATAGATAATCGTTAGAAAACACATACTATGAAATTTTAGGGTGGTCTACAGCCAATGTTGAAAAATATACAGGATCCTCAAACATTGAGAACAATGATAGATCATCATCAATACATTCAAGTTCTAATAGACACATTTAATTGCCTGCGATCACTTTGCCCTCATTCAGTAGAAATTTCACAGAGGTTAGACACTTTCAAGACACATTTACGAGTTTGGTGATCAATAACGATTCATTTTATAACATCCAGAAACATCATTATTTACTGTCATCTGTTTCAGGCGAAGCACAATAAAATAATAGAAAGCTTGCCAATCACAGCCAATAATTTTTAAATTGCATGCGGAATATTGTGCAAGGCATTCCACAACCCGAAACTCATTGTGACCACACTTGTTATGTAACTATTGTCTTTACCAGTGGTTACCAGGCATTGAGNTTCCACAACCCGAAACTCATTGTGACCACACTTGTTATGTAACTATTGTCTTTACCAGTGGTTACCAGGCATTGAGCATCCGATTTAAGAAATTTGTTGAGCCAGTTAGCAAGCAATCTCAAGGCTAACGAATTTTTAGAGCTAAAAATACTATTGCGTGAGGTACTGTTGTCACAGTTAGTTCTTGACAAACTTGAACAAAGTCACAANTTTTAGAGCTAAAAATACTATTGCGTGAGGTACTGTTGTCACAGTTAGTTCTTGACAAACTTGAACAAAGTCACAAGGAATGGCAAGAAGCCTCATCGAGCAACCAGGTTTTACCATTAAAGGACTTCTGTAAGTTCCTCAAAATTACATGTCAGGCTTTAGAGCTTAGTAAACCTAGCATATTTCCAGTAGCATCTAGCTCAGTTTGCAAGAAACAAGATATAGTTACAAAGCAGGTTAAAAGAGAAACACAAGCTTATGTCACTGCCATTGGTAGTTGCATGAAAATGTAATGAGAAGCATACTTTGCATAGGTTTTCTCAGTTTTTAAATGGGAATTTCCAAGAATATACCGAATTTGTGTCTCAGAAAAAACTGTCTAACAATTGTTTGTAAGTAGTGCACATAGTTATACAATTTACATCTGGTTCTTGTCGCAAATGTGTAAGGAAGCACAATAAATTATTACACAGAGAAACTAAATATACCCACGAGGAAGATCATGAGAAAACTTCACCAAAATCATGTGGCAGAGAAAGGGATGCGAGTGAAGATAATGGCGACAATCGAAGCAGCAGTGCTCAGTATCGTTCTTTAAATGTGAAATTGCACACTCACATACTGCTACCTACTGCCACAGTGAGGGNAGCAGCAGTGCTCAGTATCGTTCTTTAAATGTGAAATTGCACACTCACATACTGCTACCTACTGCCACAGTGAGGTTGCATGATAACACAGGAATGTTACATACATGTAGAGCATTGTTGGACTCCTGTTTTCAAGCACACTTTGTCAGTGAGTCCTTGGTTCAGATATTGGATTTGAAGAAATTTCCTAACTGTGTACCACTACAAGTAATAATCACTGTTACAGCAGAAAAAAAAATGCAGTGCCACAGACCAAATTATGTCTATGACTGCAGGTTACTCTGAAATTCTTGACTGTGCAGTATTATCAAGAATGTCGGGGAATGTCCGGAGTAATTCTATTTGCTACCAAGAGTGGAATATTCCTCAAGATATAAAATTGGCAGATGCAAATTTCAATCAGCCAGGACAATTTGATCTACTTATNCTACTTGTTGGAGCAGAGATATTTTTCCAATTGCTTCTCCCAGAACAAAGATCCAAGACAGCTCGTTACCCATACTTGTAAAATACGAAACTAGGGTGGATAGTGTCAGGATCATACCTAACATCAAATACACTTCAAATGTATCAACAAACTTTTCTTATATCAGGAATGATGACTGTCTGGAGCATAAGCTTCAAAGATTATGGGAACTGGAATAGCTTCATCACACTCCATTATCAAAGGAAGAAAATGAATGTGAATATCATTTTGCTCATGCCACTACAAAGAAGGTTACAGGAAGATTTATAGTACACTTACCATTCAAACAAGATCCCATAGAACTTGAAAATTCCCACCAGATGGCAGAAATGAGCTTTCAACATCTTGAACAACATATGTTGAAAAATCCAAGTTTACAGTCGGAGTACATATGATTCTTAGAGAAATATAAATCATTATATCATATGAAGGTGGTTAATGGTTCAAAAGATGATGCAAAATCAGTTTATTCTTTACCCTACCATTTTTTTTTTTAAGAGTCTAGCACAACAACGAAAAACAGAGTTGTATTTGATGCTTCAGGGAAAATTAGTAATAGGAAAACACTCAANAAGAGTCTAGCACAACAACGAAAAACAGAGTTGTATTTGATGCTTCAGGGAAAATTAGTAATAGGAAAACACTCAACGATATTCTCAAAGTTTGGCCGACAATACAACAGGACCTATGTTTGATAACTCAATGGTTTCGTTCTAATACGGTGTACTTCGCTACAGACATCGAGAAGATGTATTGTCAGGTCAGAGTCAGTCCAAAAAACTGTAACCTTAAAAGAATTTTGTAGAGGAATTCACCTGAAGAAACTATACAGGAATATGAGTTGCAAACAGTGACATGGTACTGCATGTGCCCCATTTTTATCTACAAGGAGCACTGCATCAGCTTGCGCTGTAGGAGAAGAAACATTTCCCTGTAGGATCTGAGGTGGTTATTCAAGTCCTCTATGTTGATGATTGTATGCCAGATTAACATACAGTAAGCGAGGCCTTGGTAATTCAAGAACAACTTATTAAGCGAGGGAAGATTTACTCTCCTAAAATGGTGCTCAAACCATCCACAGCTACTTGAAGCAGTACCCCCTTAGTTTCCAGAAAGTGATCTGCCTCTCTATTTGGATGCCAAAGATGTAATGATATTAGGACTTATTTGGCATCCAGCATCTGATCATATTCAGAATGTCAGTAGATTCCACCTTCCATAAGACTGTCCTGAGGCACTGGTGTTTACTAAGAGAACAGTCCTTGCAACAATAGCATCTATATTTTATCATTTGGGTTTGATTAGTCCCATTGTCATCTCATGCAAAATTTTGCTACAAGAATTGCGGCAGGAAAAACTTGGCTAGGATGAGGTTCTCCCTTCAGAGCTCTTGCACAAGTGGGAGGGTTTGGATGAGCAACTTTCTCAAGTCAACCATATACACATTGAAAGGTATGTTTTGAGTAATGGGATCATAGTTGACCTCCTGCTACATGGATTTGCAGATGCACCTGAGAGAGGCTATGGTACATGTATGTACATAAGATCCACACAGGAACCAGGCAAGTGTCACTGTTAAACTCTTCTGTGCAAAATCCTAGGTGGCTCCAGAAAAAATGGTTTCACTTCCATGATTAGAGTTGTATGGAGCTCTACTGTTATCCAGACTACTCAAAAGGGTCCTTGGAGCTCTGAATCTGACTTTCTCCAAGTATACTTGCAGACAAACTCAACTTTGGTGCTAGCATAGATTTCAGCTTCTCCTACTCGATGGAAAACATTTGCAGCCATTCGAGGAACCGAAATTCAGGAAAGTTCATAAATTACTGATTGGAGACATGTGCCTCCAAAGGAAAATCCTGCTGATATAATTTTTGGAGGTATTAGTCCATGTGATTCCTTAACAAGCTCTATTTGGTGGAATGAACCATCCTGTTTGCAAGAAGACTCTACTACATGGCCAACAACAAATGCGAGCATGGACCAAAACAGCATGCCAGAAGGGAAAATGGCAAAGAATGTTGTTATGGCTGTTTCTGTATAAGATGAAATAATCTCGAGATTCTCAACACTAATCAGTTTGAAAAGAGTGGTCGTCTATTGCATATATTTCACTTCGAAGACCAGGAAACTCATAGAAGAATGGAAATCAGGGTTGTCATATGCACGGGAATTTAAAGATGATCTCATCACATGCATCAGAATTGCTCAATTGTCTGATTAATCTGCAGAGATGGAGAGTTTTGTAGCTACAAATGATCGTGACTCCAAGAGTAAACTGAAGTCATTAAATCCTTTCAAAAGCAAGGGCAAAATTCTTCGTGTGGGTGGGCGACTTCAACATGCAGTGTTAGAGTTGGATCGAAGCATCAAATGATACTCCCACCTTAACATGAGTTAACCAAACTTATTATTGAGGATGAACATCGATGTTTACTGCATGCTGTAGGTCAGTTATTGTTTTCCTTACTGCGCCAACATTACTGGATAGTAAATGGCAAAGACATAATTCGAAGCACCATTCATAACTAAATAGTATGTCTCAAACTCAAGGCTATGTATGAGTGCACAAAAAATTATGGGCCAGCTTCCAAGTGTTTGGGTAAATCCTTCCAACCCATTCATTAATGTCGGAATTGACTATGCCGGGCCATTGTACATCAAATCGGGTTCTCAACGAACTAAAATGAAAATAAAATACTACATTGAAATATTTATATTTCTAGTTACAAAAACTGTAAATCTTGAAGTAGTGAGTGACATTAGCAGTCAAGCATTCATTGCAGCACTCAAGAGATTCTTACCTCGATGTAGACGAGTCAGTCACATCTATTCTCATAATGGCAGATATTTCATCAGAGGTAACAAGGATCTGCATGAATTGAAACTTCTCTTTGAAACCACACATCATCCATCAAGTCTTAGCTTGCTTTCCAGGTGGCAACAGATCCAACAGCAGTTAAAACAATTTTGGAAGAGGTTATCAGCTTACTACTAATGGCAGTTACAACAAAGGAACAAGTCGACAACAGGAACCAGCAACATTCAGCCTGGCAATCTAGTAATTGTCCGAGAGAATAATCTACCTTCTTTAATGTGGAATATTGGCATCATAGAGCAGGCCCACCCTGGGTCTGATAAGTTGACTTGTGTGGTGACCATCCACACCACACAAGGAATAGTCAAGCGATCTCTCACTAAGTTGTTGTGTCCTCTTCCAAATAGTAAAAGGTGTGTGTGACAGGGATTAAAAACTGTCTAATTATTTTTTCTCGGGATTTCTTTTAAAATGACTTGTGACACAGTTTTATTTTGGGTTGGCCTTTTTTAGGAGGGTGGTATTATGTTCAGAATGAAAACTTCTGTGTAGAGGTGTTCATCTTCTGAGAATGGTGAGCACAAAACTTTACACTAATAGTGGTCATGTTGGAGGGTTGGGGCGCGACAACAAAGGGAGGTAGCCAACAACCTTGACCACCCCCATTCCCTGCTACCTGGTCAGTGCCATGCAGGGGCTCACAATGTGCGGATGGAGATCCAGGAGAGAAACTGGTCGCCTACTGGGACAGCGTTCCTTCTCAAGCTATGTGGTGAACGTAGCACACTGTTGCTTCTGCAATGTGTACCGTGATTATGTATGTGTAATATCATGACAGTAGTAAAGTATTAAAATGTATAAAGACATCCAGTGATTGAACTAGCATCTATGGCAAATTCCACATTACCCATAGTGACAATGGTTAGCGTTAGCAGGCGAAATAACTTCCGATTATTCACAGAGGTCAAAAATATGTGCCTTGTTAAAATATAACTAAATATCACAATATTGCTCTATATTTTCTGACCATATTGCATTTGCGATATTTCAGTCATGTTATATCCTGATTTACATATTAGCATACTGCACAGCTTTAATTATCGTACCACCTCACTGTAGACCCAAATTTTAACACTCAGTTCCATTCGCATTGGCAGCTTTATTCAACCCCTATCGACTTTGCAATTGAAGGGTATAATTTATTTTACCACTAAGCAATGTAAGAGGTGATGTTTCTGTTAGTGGCCTGCCTACCTGCACTCTCGGTGGAGTCCCCAAGACGTAGAGCACAGCTTCCGCAATGTCGATGGGCAGAAGCATGGGGTTCGACTCGACGAAGCCCGCTTCCAAGTTCCGCTCAGGCTTCGTCAGCAGCGGCGTGTCCACGAAGCCAGGGCTGATGCTCTACAGTACACCCACACGACAAGATTATTACTACAGACACCCGACTTTCACGAAGAGCTCGTGTATAGAGGCCATTCGCGGTATGTTACCGCTTTCTGAATCCAACGTTTGAAAAACCACCCCCTGTGTGACGTTTTTGGTTGCTTATTGAATACGTCATGTATCACAAGCATTTTNCTTATTGAATACGTCATGTATCACAAGCATTTTATACTTCAGTTAACATTAAAGTATCTTAACTTTGGTTAGATTTAACTTTTACTTCTATTTTATCTATAAATTATACTATTTCGTTTGTAATTGATGTAAATAAAANCTTTGGTTAGATTTAACTTTTACTTCTATTTTATCTATAAATTATACTATTTCGTTTGTAATTGATGTAAATAAAAACAGTAAAACAATTGGTGTGTTGGTAATCCGTAGTATGAAATAGTTCTCATGCAAAATATCACTAAATTGTGTGCGTGCAAGTATGGTGCGTTGTCCCATTTCTATAATGTTCTAAGTATAGTTAAACTTAGTTTGCAAGAAGCGAAGGGTTATCCTGAAAGTATAACTTTAGCAGGTCCTCAGAAAACATGTAAATAATCATGAATGGACTACAGCTACATTTCAAGTACTTTAGCTAAGCACTGCTTTCGCAATTCTAAGTTTATAAGGTGGAAGTAAATTGGCGTTCAAGGAAGCATTGCAGCCAGTCATACAACATGCAGAAGTTNAATTCTAAGTTTATAAGGTGGAAGTAAATTGGCGTTCAAGGAAGCATTGCAGCCAGTCATACAACATGCAGAAGTTATTAAAAGTATTACACATTCTAAAAGTACGAGTTATGTTCTACATGATAGAAAAATGCTTGTATTTTGAAACATTGAGAAATATTATGCTGAATTTACTTCAGTAAAACGTTTTCAGCAGGCGACANAATTCTAAGTTTATAAGGTGGAAGTAAATTGGCGTTCAAGGAAGCATTGCAGCCAGTCATACAACATGCAGAAGTCATTAAAAGTATTACACATTCTAAAAGTACGAGTTATGTTCTACATGATATAAAAATGCTTGTATTTTGAAACATTGAGAAATATTATGCTGAATTTACTTCAGTAAAACGTTTTCAGCAGGCGACACTACAACGTGTACATTAGTGTTACGTCAGTCACTTCAGTTTCGCGGGATAAATATTTTAAAAGAAACGTAGAATCAACACTTAGAAACAAGTCAGAGGTCCATAAACATGGAGATTTAGCATATGGGTGCGGAAAACTCTAAATAAATTTTGATGACTTAGAACTTGGTTAAATTAATAAAGGACGGGCAGAAACAAGTGGACTGAATTCATTCTTATTACACAAAAAAAAAGAATAACAAAAATAGCGGATTTACTAAATCTTTTTCGAGAGTAGTGCTTCATGTTTCGGAATTGCGGGATGTCAACAAGAAGAATAGAAAGAAGTCGAGAAGGATGTGTTAAGACGGAGCTTATGCCGACGCAAGTTGGGCAGAATAAGAAATGACATCATCCAGCAAAGGGTGGAGATGGAGAGAGATATTCATGACGACATCCAAAAGACACAACTCACCCGGCTTCGGCACGCGAAAAGAATGCAGGAAACAAAATAAACAAATCAAACGCTACGGCGGATGCAAATCTAGATAGACAAGCGAGGTGGTACAGACGCAATGGCGAGGCGACGTGGATGAAGCCATGGTGATAAATCTAACCACCAAAGATAAACTGAATACTTTTTTAAGCCCTCTCATTTGGAATAATAGTCAATAAATAAATAATATTGTATTGTTGCCTTAGAAGTTAACTTTCTAATTCAGTGAAATATGTACACTGTGTTTATTACTTACGTGGCAATGTTTAGTAACTGCGCCAACGTGATACTACGCCAACGCGATACATTCGCCTTCAGTGCTAATTAATAACGACCGGCACAGCGGCAGCTGGCAACTTACTGCTATCCCCTGCTGTGTTGCTGGCTCCCGGCAGGGGAGCTGCATTCGAAGCTGCGAGCAGAGGCGTGTTGGAACACATGCGGTGTTCCCACCCTCAGCACAGCTCGAGCTATTAAAGCTCATATTTATCGAAGCGGTAAACGGTAAATATCCCCGGGTGCATAAGCCGCACAGCGTGTCGGGGCAGGCATGTGCATGCTGCTTCTTTTTCCTTTTTTTTTTTTTTTTAATATTATAGACTTGAGAACATAATGGCGTGGTCAACAACACACGCCGGTATCCGTTTATAAAAAAAATCCAGTATAATCTGTATCGCCGTTTCTCCGGCTTTCTTATTTTCCTAGAACGGCTCTTGGGGGAAGAAAGAGCTGCGTATGAGATCTGCCATTCGATCTCACCAAAATAAAACCTTTTCTGATGATGAGATTTTTCAAACATAGCAAGAAAAAAATTCGCAGAGAAATCGGCTAGAAATAAAAACGTTAAGAAAACAGCAGGCAATATTTCGCTTTTTGTACATAGTCGTACGTAATACAGTATATATAACATATTTTTTTATGGGTGAGTGGGAGGCTTTTGCGATTATAAATACTTTTAAACTTAACTATAGCGTTACTTTTTTAAGGCGTAATAATGACTACTTTTTCTTTGCTTGTAATTTGTCAACACCAGGAGTGACATCTTCACAGTCGATATAAAACATAGGGCCTACTAATGGATAAAAACATACATGGTGTTTGTATGATTGCGATCTGCTGTTATGAGGCAAACAAATTAAATTAAAGTGGCGTATTTTCTTGTTAAAACAATAAGTCAGATTCAAAGTATTTAGAACTCATATTTTTATTATTCAGAAAGACGCTGCTGGAGAAATCGACATTAAATATGATTGTTACAACTCCAGCTGCGCAATATGTGAATTATATTCGATCTCTGGTGAACATTCAAAATGTTTTGAGAAGGTTTCGGGAAAAGTTGATGAGTTGCAAATTTTGTTTCGTAGATAAGGTGACTTTTCGAAACCGCCTTTCTGGAATGGAATTGAACTATGAATTTCTACTTCCTGAGCTTAACTTGATAAAATATCTTACCATCCGTATTACTTATTTCAAAGGAGAAAATATTTAAAAGCTATTAAATACAGTTAAATAAATTCTTGAGCATTTATTTAACTTACTCAATAATAATCCTGAATCTAATTAAATAATTGCAACGGATTACAAAAAATTAAAACTCCAAAATTGTTTGTTAATAAGTACTGCTTAAAGCTTAGGACTGTCATTTTGTTACCGTGCTATTCATTTTATTGTCATATGAATTGTGTAAAATAGGAGAAAAATTAATAGTCATAAAACTTTTTGTATATCATTTACTTCAACTTCCCGTCTCACGGAATTTCGGGTAAAATTTTTTTAGACGTTATCAGCTGCCTCGGAGCTGATGTGGGAAACACTGCCTTGAACGGCAATTGTTTTCAGGGCTGATGTGGGAAACATTGCCTTGAACGGCAAGTGTTCTCAGAGCTGATGTGGGAAACATTGCCTTGAACTGCAAGTGTTCTGAGCGTGCATTTAATTTTTTTTCTTGAATATGATCAAAACGAATTCGTAATTTTTCTTCCACTAATATAAAGAACGCCGTAATAAAGGTTATATTTTTTAACGAATTCAAATAATGTTTTGGTTTAATGAACTTAGAAAACAAAACAGAATACACTATATCTACCAAATAATACAAAAAAGTTTTAAAAATTTCGTAATTGTATAATGTTCATGTATGTAAGTAAAAAATCGTTAATCGTAATGAACGTATTGCTTTCTTTCACAATGAGCTACTGTGTATATTGACTTGCTTGTGTGTTTTTTCTACGCTGAACACAGGGCAAGCAAGANTTTCTTTCACAATGAGCTACTGTGTATATTGACTTGCTTGTGTGTTTTTTCTACGCTGAACACAGGGCAAGCAAGATATATTTTCTCTGCTCTGCGCAGCGTTCGCTCGACAACCATATTTCTCTGTTGGACCTTCCTATACGAGCATTTCACATGCACGGCGCAGTTAAAAGTNGCGTTCGCTCGACAACCATATTTCTCTGTTGGACCTTCCTATACGAGCATTTCACATGCACGGCGCAGTTAAAAGTGCGTCTCTTGCCTGATCGAGCACCGCAGTATATCCTCTAGGCGTTCCAGTCGACGCCTCGCACAGAAAGAATACACCACCGCGATTTTTTTTTCCCTCGCGTGGTGCCGCGAGAAGAGTTGCCAACTTAGTGATTTTTTCACCAGATGTGGTGATTTCAGAAAATGGTCTGGTTTTCAAATGTCATACTTGAGTCATATAGAAGAGTCAGAGAGTTCCGTAAAAACTGGAAGCAGATGTGGTGATTTTAAGGAAGACTGGAGATTTTTTAGCAATTTTTTTTTAGATGCATATTACAATGATTTGCATGCAATTATCTAGTTTTAGGCTCTCGCGTAGACTGTCTCTTGCGAGAATAACGATACGGATTGACTACGTTGTAAAAGCTGTTCATGGTAAAGTAAGCACTTTTGACATCAACCTTTTAAAAATTGCATTGCTCCTACCTTTCATACATGTATTATAACGGTACACTGACTGGCATGCGTCCAGTAAAGTAGATATCAACCTTTGGGGGGGAGGGGGGAGAGAGTATAGTCCCTTGTTTTATCGTTGAACTAAAATTTTAAAATTGTTAGGAAAATATTTGTGAATACTTGAACTTATTTATTTTGTTTCTAATTTTTTAATGCATGTGAGTGTATGAATGGAGAAATTTGTGAAATTTTACTTGTCTAATATTTTTACAGTTTTAAATTGACCTATGTATGAATAAAGTGATCAGGCTCATGGCAATTTATATATTACGTTATGGTGGAAGAATACAAAATATGCATAGAAGTAGAGCTTAAGCAGGGTTTTCGAAAGTGCTCAGTTTACTGTGAACAGCTTATAAGAGAAGTTTCGGGAAGCTCTACAGTGGAAAAGTACTGAAAGTATCAATCAAAATTTTTTGTGGGTTCTGTACAGATCTCTAGCAAATATGTTCACGCAATATTTCATAAGAAAAATTTTCCTTTAGTCTAAAATTGTTTCGATTTCCTACGATTATATGTATATAAATCGCAAATTAATTTGAGGACAAGCTAAATTTAAAAAAAANAAATTGTTTCGATTTCCTACGATTATATGTATATAAATCGCAAATTAATTTGAGGACAAGCTAAATTTAAAAAAAAATATGTACATTTGACTTTTTTTCCCATTGTATCGCAGTTTGTTAGCCACGCCCTTGACGAATTTTTGAGCCAATAACTAATCATCAAGGTAAAACACGACCGAATCCCGTGCTACCTGGTCTCGGCTAAAACTNAATTGTTTCGATTTCCTACGATTATATGTATATAAATCGCAAATTAATTTGAGGACAAGCTAAATTTAAAAAAAATATATGTACATTTGACTTTTTTTCCTATTGTATCGCAGTTTGTTAGCCACGCCCTTGGCGAATTTTTGAGCCAATAACTAATCATCAAGGTAAAACACGACCGAATCCCGTGCTACCTGGTCTCGGCTAAAACTTGGGCATCAGCCAATGAACAACTTCCTGGGGCCCAAGTACACAAGGGAATGTGGGTTCTAGCCTGTTGTCAAATGAATCCGCGAAATTCCCGTGTCTCTAAAAATAATAAACAATGCAATTCTAAGCTACGTTGACGAATATTTCATAGGCCTACATTTAATCTCAAATAGACTAAGACTACAATCTGATGATTTTTCTGGTAATATTCGTAAGTAGATTTAGAGACATTTTATCAGGAAAGTTGGCGCAAGTGTCGACACGCTTAAGGTGAGGGGAGTGGGGGTGAGGGGCAGCTCGTTAACCTGTGAGCGTAGTGCAAACACACGCCGACAGCGCGTCGTGTGGGCGAGAATAGGACCGTCTGTCGCGGGGTACGACGGCCTGCCCACGCCTAACGAACCAGCCGTGAAGGTCGCACGGCCGCCAGATAACAAGACGGTCCGCAGTCGTCCGCCGAATAAACAACGCGCGCGCGCGGGGAGCAGCCTTTGGGGGGAGGGGGGTTACGCCTTCACCGGCGTCTAACGAGCAGGGAAGGGGCGAGGCGCGCTTGTCGACGACGCTGCGCTATCGGGAACACACAGCAGTGTATCTGCTGTCGGCGTCTCCCGCCACGAGGAACCTTCACACAGGAGTACTTGCAGTACTTCAGTGTAACAACTATAGCCTGTTCACGGTCAAGTCTGCATCTTCGACGCACTGGTTACTTTTTTTCCTATCGTCCATTTTTCATCCTCCCGCCACTTTTTAAAATAAATATTGCCATGTAGGTAACAGATACAGTGTATACAGGATGATTCTAAAATCATGGGACAAACTTTGAGGGGTGGTAGAGCTCACTAAAACAAACAATTATTGTATAGGAATATATGGGCGGAAGTGACGCGTTGAGGCACAAACACAAACATAACACATGACGTGCAAAACATTGTTTATTTACAACGTCGCCGCTAAATGCCTTTTTATCGAGTCTCGATTTGTTCCTGTGGGGGCATTTGAAAGCCCTCATTTACGAGACTCCAGTTGATTCCATTGAAGACCTCGTCGCTCGACTATCCTGTGCGGCTGCACGCGTGCGTGAAATACCCGGCGTATTTGAATCTGTTCGCCAATCACTCCACCGACGCTACCAAGCTTGCATTACTGTCGGTGGTAAAAATTTTGAGCTATTATTATAAACATTGCTGTAAAAAGGCATTTAGCGGCGACGTTTTAAATAAACAATGTTTTGCATGTCATGTGCTGTGTTTGTGTTTGTGCCTCAACGCGTCACTTCCGCCCATATATTCCTATACAATAATTGTTTGTTTTAGTGGGCTCTACCACCCCTCAATGTTTGTCCCATTATTTTAGAACCAACCTGTATATTTCACCAGACTCGAATGTTAACGTCTAAGGCTACAGTAGAATATACTCATTGACTATTATTCCAAATGAGAGGGCTTCCAAAAGTACTAACTTTACCGTGAAATGCCTATAAAGTGTAATGCCAGGAGCAGAAATTTTTTTNATGAGAGGGCTTCCAAAAGTACTAACTTTACCGTGAAATGCCTATAAAGTGTAATGCCAGGAGCAGAAATTTTTTTGTGTATTATTAGTTCGTTTGTTTTCTCTAACATTGAAAATGCTGCTGAAAAGATATGTTCTGTGAAATGNTTTTTTTGTGTATTATTAGTTCGTTTGTTTTCTCTAACATTGAAAATGCTGCTGAAAAGATATGTTCTGTGAAATGGGAACAAAGTAGTTTGCTCAGGAAGTTACATATAGTTGCAGATACAGTCGCAGGCTAACTATNTGTTCTGTGAAATGGGAACAAAGTAGTTTGCTCAGGAAGTTACATATAGTTGCAGATACAGTCGCAGGCTAACTATTACAGACCTTCTTTGCGTTACTGTTTACTTCAACATAATGCAAATTGTAGCAGCAACACATCCGAGAACCGCCCCACTTTTAGCAGTCTTGTAACGGCTTTGAATGAAAATAAGGANCAAATTGTAGCAGCAACACATCCGAGAACCGCCCCACTTTTAGCAGTCTTGTAACGGCTTTGAATGAAAATAAGGATATAAGACTTGTTCGTCCACTCTGTGGGAATTGGAGGCCGCGGTGGTGTAATGGTTAGACTACTCGCCTCCCACCTAGGCGAACCTGGTTCGTTTCCGTATCTTTGCATATGGGATACGTGCCGGACGATGCCGCTGGTCGGCGGGTTTACTCGGGGAGCTCCCGCCTCCCCCGCTCTTGCATTCCGGCGCTGCTCCGTACTCACCTCATTTCACCCTCACCGGCTCTCAAGACCTCGATGTTAATAGTCGCCCAAATCTCACCACTCAATTCCACTATGTGGAAAATTTGATTTTGCAGATAAAGTCGGCGTGGTAAATATATAGTAACAATAATTAGGAGTGAAAACTTTTATGTTGTATTTTGCAGTAAATATCATTGTGCTGTTAGTCACAAAGTTATTAAATGCAGGGAATCGAAAATAATAACGTAAAATCGTACGTACCGGAATACCACCACTAACGCGAGGTTGCCATTGTCGGAATATCGTCACTATCACGAGATTGCTGAAATCTAAATGATATATTGTCAAACCAAAACCTTTTATACTATATCGAACCTCAATTTGGTTTTTTTCGGATTATACTTATCGTGAGCGTTATAATAAAATAATACACAGTTCTACTTACAAGGGCATGCTCACGAGATATCGCTCTTGCACATTCCTACAGAACCAGGTAATATACAATTTCAATGGTAGAAGCTGCAAAATATATAACAGATACGTTGTACAAATATATCAGATGACAGCTAAAAGTGGAGATGGGAAATTATGCCCCAAATATAGACTATAACGCAGAAATGCAGTATAGCAAGGAGAGAAAATCACATTCATTACCAAAACAATGGGTATGTGAGTTTCGTACAAATATAGCGGTTATTAAGTTCTCCGCGTAAAAAAGTTCAGTCTCTGCTTTCTAAAAAATAATAGTGCTTTTCACTAAGTCAGACGAACGCGAATCGAATCTATGTTTTTTTAGAAACAAATCGTCTCCTATAAAGTTTGGTGCTGTAAGTATTAAGCTCAGTGCCGTTTTTTGAGATAATATTGATGCTTTAATCGTCGTAGCTCTTAAAAAGGATCCGTCAGGTGAAAGGAGGGGGAATGGACGCGGTAATTAGGTAACTATAAATGTTAAGTGTACTTGCGGTTTTTTTCTATGGCGATCGTGGAGGACAAGTGCTTGAATATATTTTTACCATGTTTTGAATACGTTTTCATAAATATGCCTCTTTTAGAAATATATCACAGCTCACGCACAGCAAACGCTAACAGAAATATCTAGTCACAAAATTAGAACAATGTAAATTAGTTATCGTTGTACGTTTATTTACCAAACTTAGATATTGCCCTCAAAAATAGTTTCGGAGAACGGAAAGTTTTGGGTCCATTTCTGTTCAAAAGTTAAATTTCTTAAATATTTTTTTGTGAACGATATTTAAATTATTATATAATTTAATTAAGATTTCTTTCTCAGATTTTTTAAAATAATCCCACTGTATTAACATACATGACAGTGCATTATATCGAATTCAGTTATCATCAAATTACATTTGTATTATTTTACCTATTGATTTCAATGTTAAGTTTATTTTATATTTTAAAGACAAACATTTATTTGATAAATCAAATTTTTTTTAAAGTCTGTATGTGACCAAATTATTGTTTTTCAGCCTGATATTCTTCATAATTCATTTCTACGCTCATATTATTGATTCACGAATCATCAGTCATTAATTTTTATCTTCATTCTTAAGAAGAAAATCATAGNTTTCTACGCTCATATTATTGATTCACGAATCATCAGTCATTAATTTTTATCTTCATTCTTAAGAAGAAAATCATAGACGCGTGTAGAGAAAAGTCTGGAATCTGCACATGCATATACAAAACAAGTCTAGGCGAGAAGGTTTGGCTCCTCCTACATTAAACGTACGTTAGTATAAAAAGTTGGAAGCTAAAGTGACTACCAATGAAGTGGGAATATTTTGTAATAAATATGTTTCAAATACTGGCCAACGTGCCCAGATAAATATTTCAAGTTTACAGCTTTACTTTTTAGTTTCTTGTTGAACTTGTTTCATTAGGATAGTTATACTATTATTAAGCANATTTCAAGTTTACAGCTTTACTTTTTAGTTTCTTGTTGAACTTGTTTCATTAGGATAGTTATACTATTATTAAGCATCAGTAGATAATAAGTGAGAGTTTGGACACGGCCGAACACTACCTCTGGCCTAATTACTAATGTCGATGAGCACATCACGTCGACTTATTATGAACGTAAGGCAGTTGTAACGCAGTGGACTTTATCTCTCGTCCGACCACCCCGATATCGATTCTCCGTGGTTTTCTGGAATCACTCCAAGCGATTGCTGGGGTCGTTAAGTAATATGAGCCACGGTCGATTCTTCTCCGCCGTTCCTGACCCTTTGCGCTACCGGTTACTCCTCTAGCGACCTCACTCCCGATGAGACGTCAAGCCACGTGTAAATTCCTGCTTCAAATGGATACAAAACAAATAACGAAGCAATTAAGTGGTCACCGCCTTAAAAATTACTCTTATGACGTTGACGTTAAGAGAATTCATCACAGCACTTGCAACTTGAACCAAAGGAACGCAAAATATTTCATACATGAATATTTCCTAACCACCTATCAATATAAAATAAATGTTACAGGTAACGATTAGAGCAAATAATGAAAATAATCAGTCAATTTTTGTAGGTTTTGACTGTTTTCACTCGTAATCGTAAAAAATATTTTCAAGCAAAGTCAGTTTTTTTTTCTAAATTATCCTGTTCGATATATTTTGAAATTTGTTAATTAGGAGCATTGTTAGGTTAAGAAACGGCATCATGACTGCCAACATGACTGAGTACACCCATAACCATTTACGTTAGAATACGTACGATAAAAAGAAGGAACATTTTTTTTTCAGAGACTGATTCTAAAGGCTTTCAGTTTACCAGTAAAGAACAGAGACCTGCGTTTACCGCGGACGTTAGTGGAGCTGCCGTCCGAGTCCTTGATGTACGTTTAAACCGGCACCGTGTTCCGTAACCTGCACGAGTGCAGTTGCTAGGAAACTCGTGCAGTGTTATTTCGTTGCCAATTCGATTCTTGACTGCAATAGGAAACGGAACAACAACCGGTGGTTGGAGACTGCACACTATGTAAACAAACTCGGCGCACCTTAACCTTTCTTTGCATACCTCAATGTTACTGTACGACTGGANAGACTGCACACTATGTAAACAAACTCGGCGCACCTTAACCTTTCTTTGCATACCTCAATGTTACTGTACGACTGGACACTAAATACCTCTCGTAGATACACATGCGTATAGTCTCTTAACGGTTTCTTCACACTATTTAAATCAAACCTTTGAAAACTCATCTACTGTATAACGTATTTGGTTGTTTCCCAATTATCTTATGTATCACAAGCGTTTTATGCATGTCTTAACATAAAATAACCTAAAAGTGCATTATTTTTGGTTTAATTAAAATTTTATCTTATCAATAAAATAAAATACATCTATTATTAATAAAAATAAAAACAGTGAGAAAATAGGTGGGTTGGTAACACCTAGTAAGGCATCGTTCTAATGCAAAATATTATTGCACTGAGTGTGCACGAATGAGGTGCGTTTTCCATTTGGTGTAATTTCCTAGACTTGGTTAAACTTTGGTGGAGGAATATCCTGAAAGAAGAACTTTAGCATGGCTTCAGAAAATTAGGAGGTATAATCCATTCACGGTATCTTCGATACTTTTGAAAAGAACCTTTGAAAAATCACCCTAGGAGTTACATGTTGAATTGGTTATAAAAAAAGTGTATATGTAAAAAGGTTTTGTCTTGCTTTTAGCACTGAAGCACTATATAAATGGGTTGTTTTAAGATTGAAGTATATTTTTTCAATAAATTATAATAATTTGTTAAAAGTCCGTACGAATTAACAACGGATTTTGAAGGGACATGTTGGTTATAGCTGAAAAGAAATAGTTCGTAGGTTAAATATTAATATGTATAAATTTAATGCCGTAATTGTAAAGTTAATATTGCTAAACTATATATTTACATTTTTACGTAGCACTCATGGGTAAAGATTTCACCGTTATTAATTGAAATTAAATAAATTTCAGTTGTTGTCCAGCGGACTCGTACACTCCATCTTGTTCGTTTGGGCACGTTTTTTTCAGAAGTATAACCACGCCATATTGGAGACGCTGAATTGTGGTTATAAAACTAACGTAACACATTCTTTCTACTTACAAGATAATTCTAGGTTAAGATGTAATTTTAGTATTAGCGTTGTTATTTCTGCAGTTTATCAAATAAACGTGCAAAATATAGAAAGGCATTTGAATATTTCCGTTACGTAATTCCCTTCGCAATCCTTAACAGAAAAACGTATTTTAAAAGAATGAAAAGGAATTGATTTTTGGTCAATGATAATCGATTATTTTCGAAAGCTTTTTGTGGAGCGTAAGAGATAGCAGCACATTAGCGTTGGCATACGTATTTCTCTTATATCGTCTTTGCACCGCACGTAGTGTTGTTTTGATGTTGTGGCAGTGAAGTGAGACAGTTTCTTGACGGAAAAGCGATGTACATACACCGCAGGTTTAAAAATGAAAGTGATTTTGTTCGCTGAAGAGTTTGGAAATCGAGCCGCGGGCCGTGAATTCGTAGAAAATGAAACGTTAGTGCGGGGCTGGAGGAATTTTTCTCACTTATAAGTCGCCCCCGAGTTTTCAATAAAACATTTTTAAATAAAATGTGCGACTTATATGCGATAAAATAGAATAAATGGTACCCATTTATCACAGTGAAATCTTTAACCTGAGTGCTACTTCCAAAAGTTTATTATGTAAAATTTAACTTTTTCCTTATACCAATTATGTAAATAAATCTTAATATAATAAGTAAACTTTAATTAAATTATATAATTAACAGTTCCGATATATACTTCAATCTACCTTTTTGTATGTATTACAATATTTTGCTAAATTGATTAGCATTTTTTAGACATTTGGAGAATTTTATTAAAGTATATGACAGTTAAGATTTGCATGGCATTGTTTCTCTTCAAAAATAAATTTTGGTAGTTCCCACATGGACACTGTTAACAAAATATTTGACAGTTCCCACATGGCACTGTTTGTTTACAAAACATTTGACAGGTGTCACATGGCAATGTTTTGTATACATACTGCGGAATGATACATAATCGGCTCCCTGAAAGTAGATCTTTAGCAGGGGTTCAGAAAATCTTGAAGTTACCGTGAATACATTATAACCGTGAATGAAGTATAATAATTACGGGAAACTTTGAGAATCCTTCAGCTTTCTAACATAGCTTGTGGGGCATTTGCCGCCAGCATGACGTCAGCGCAAGGAACATTCGTAGTCCAGACCACGCTCTTTTGACGCGTGGGATTGTTCGGAAGTAAAATGACGTAGGAGGAGCGCTGATGCGCCAGTGGCGAGGGATCGGAACAGCTTGCGTGCGCTTAATGCGAGTTACGGGCTTAGCGGAATACGGGCCGGATTGACGGAGCTTAGCGGAGGCGTTGGGGGTGTGCGCGACTGTCACATCGCGGTCGCATCAGACGGCGTCTCGTACACAGACGGTGGGCGCCTCCCCCCCCCCCATCCAACCCCTTTGTCCATACAGCATCTCATACTCGCGCTGACGTTTCACATTAAGCGCAGTCGGCCGTGCTTGATGAGCACACTGTAAAAAATGTCCGCACTTGTTACAGAGGAATTATTTCGAAACTAGTTGCCAAAGTGAGTGAGCGAAGATATTTGGACGGCTTTTAACATACAGGTATCGAGAGCCGATGAGAGTGAAGAGAGGGGAGTATGGAGCAGCGCCGGAATGAAAGGGCGGGGGAAATGGGAGATCCCCGAGAAAACCCGCCGACCAGCGGCATCGTCAAGCACGATTCCCACATGCAAAAAATCCAGAAGTGGCCCCACCGGGAATCGAACCCGGCTCGCCTAGGCGGGAAACGTGTATTCTAACAACTAAAACCACCGCGGCCCTTATTTGCCAAAGATTTTCTTGTAATTTATATAACTTACGTTGCTTATATAGTGTGTATGTGCCACACAATCTACTATATAAAAATAAGTCGGGTTTTCCTTCCTGACGCTATAACTCCAGAACGCACGAACCGATTTCCACGGTTTTGCATTCGTTGGAAAGGTCTCGGGCTCCGTGAGGTTTATAGCAAAGAAAATTCAGGAAANCGTTGCGTGTTCACGAGTTGGGAAACCATCCGCTTTGTTTGTGTTAACGTCAGACCAAAAAACAAAAAATGTGGTTTACCAAAGAGCACTTCAATGAAACGTATTTACTTTGGATTCACTTTCATTTACTTAGAGAAGTTCAATTCATTACTGTTGTGAAATGAAATAAAATTTTTCCTTTTCAAATATATAAAAAAAAATTTTCTTCATGTTTTAATCACCAAACGAAGCCATCTGGTGGCGAAACGGAGTTCGCCGGGTTTGCTANAAAATTTTCTTCATGTTTTAATCACCAAACGAAGCCATCTGGTGGCGAAACGGAGTTCGCCGGGTTTGCTAGTTTGTTTATATGTTCTTAAAAGAATTTATCATGGTTTCACGTAGTTTTAAGTAAAAAAAAACAGTTTTTTTAATTACCTTAACTGTACATACTACATAAAAAGATTTCCCTTGCTATAATTAATTACTAACGCCTGCTTCATATTAAACCCTGAGGATTAGTTAATGATCCCAGCCAAAATTTAATAAATACACTTAGACGAAACATTTCGCATTGAAAATTTCCCCGTCCTTTACTCAAATTAAACCGTATTTGTACCTCATATGCTGCCCACGTTATGAATGGTCTACAAGGTGGGTTATAGGATTGAGTGCACGCATGTCCTAACACAAAGTATATACCTAAACTGGTTCTAACGTGGTATATGTATGTTGCTTTCTTGGGTTCTAGAACCCACGCTCTCCTTTAAACCAATCGGCGGAGGGCACTTGCATGATCAAGATCAATTCTAAGGACGACGGAGTTTTATATTTGTCATTCGCAAAAATCTGACGCCGTGCAAAAAAAATACTGATCGTATTTCATTAACGCTTCCGACTTCTCTGCTCAGAAATAACCAACATTTGATATAGCTGATCCTCGATGGTCTGAACATACTTGAAAACAACATTTGAAAATTGTCCTTAAACTCCGCTGTGTGATCTAAGTACTAANCCTCGATGGTCTGAACATACTTGAAAACAACATTTGAAAATTGTCCTTAAACTCCGCTGTGTGATCTAAGTACTAACTACTAACTGTACAATTTTTGATAATGTCGGTAAACAATTACGATAACTACAGTGTTATTTCCGTATGATTTATTAAATGTATATAACTGGTGGTCACTTAAATAGGCGCCTTTTTTTGCAATCTTTTAATCATTCTTGCAATAAAGGTAAGTATTGAACCGAACCATTAATTTGCACATAAGCCATCGCAACACTTTGTTGTAGCTAATGTCACAGTCTTTTACTTACAACAGAGTGTTGCAACGGCTTATGTCCACATACCAACCTTAGGTTTGAAAAAAAAAAATTAGATATTATTTCTAGATAATTAACTTTTGTTATAAAATATTAAACTTAGTTATCCATTTGGTGAGTTTGATTTATTTTAAAAGTAAAAATACAGGCATGAGAGACGTGGTCATAAAATAATTATCAACTCATACAAACAACATCAAATCTTAGAAGCCATTCTCACTAAACACTTGCGCCCGAAACACTTGCGCCCCCTGGAGTCAGCGACTATGGAGGCATGAATAATAGTCATGCGATTATCTCAAAGTTAATATTTATATGCACAAAAAAGATGTGCAAGATATGGAATGAATAAACTGAGCAGGGTTTNATTAACTTTTGTTATAAAATATTAAACTTAGTTATCCATTTGGTGAGTTTGATTTATTTTAAAAGTAAAAATACACGCGTGGTCATAAAATAATTATCAACTCATACAAACAACATCAAATCTTAGAAGCCATTCTCACTAAACACTTGCGCCCGAAACACTTGCGCCCCCTGGAGTCAGCGACTATGGAGGCATGAATAATAGTCATACGATTATCTCAAAGTTAATATTTATATGCACAAAAAAGATGTGCAAGATATGGAATGAATAAACTGAGCAGGGTTTNCGATTATCTCAAAGTTAATATTTATATGCACAAAAAAGATGTGCAAGATATGGAATGAATAAACTGAGCAGGGTTTTCAGGAGTATGTGATTAACAATGAAGCTACCAACTCGTGTACGTCTTGCAACAACTGAAAGGAGTGGGTTGAAAGTCGGAGCTCGCCACTCAAGTGGTGGCTAGACGCCGGGTGCGAGCTGGCGAACAGCAAGCAACAGGTATGCGGCGTGCAGTACGTACCGTGACCTTGATCTTGCTGTGGAGCTTGACGAGCTCCCGCCGGAGTCCCTCCGTCAGCGCTGTGACGGCGTGCTTCGACGCCGTGTACATCTCGTTGTCGGCCACGTTCGAGGCGTAGTGCCCATACATGCTGCCAACACACCAGTCATTCCCTCAGCTTCGTCCAGCTTCCCCGTCGACATTTGTGTCGTTACGTGAAATCATCCTGGATGATGTTGTAGTTTTCTTAATACACGCTATAATCAATTCCCTCTCCGCCCCTGCTTGTCTGAGCAACTCGTTCCGTCTCTGAAAAATAAAGCAATATACCCACCCACATACATACCCATCTACCTATCCACCAACCCATCTACCTATTATCCCACCTACCTATTAACCCACCTACCTATTAGCCTACCTACATATTTCCCCCTACCTACCCACGTACTCACCAACNACACACCCACCTAACCACCTACCCACCCACCTAACCACCTACCTACTGATGGCATGTGCCTATCCACCCACATTTTACCAACTCTCGTTTTTACCCATTCTTGATTTTACCCACCCACTTATTTATCCACCAAATGCATTTACTCACCTAACTACTTGTACCTACCCACTTATCCACCCACTTTCGTGAACCTTAATTTTTGTGACTATATAATGAAGACTGGGAGAATTCAGAGTGTAGGTTTAGTTTAGCACTCCGGTCGAAACACGGATGTTTCCGACAGTTGAGTCACATTACGGCGTGGGAGGCACTGAATTTGCATGACTGTACAAGACTGGGAATTCGTTGTCCGAGTAAATCTAAGACATGCACTGCGCTAATTGGTCACATCTAAATCTTTATCCAATTAAGATATGTCTTATTTTAGCGCTAAAGGGGACGGCTGCCAGGTACGGAAAAATCCTACCTCTTTTAATGTTGATTGAATTTTGGCATAAGTGAGATTACTTAATAAGAGGTTGTTGCTCTTTTTTTTCAGAGCAGACATTAGGCAGTTTCGAGTCGAGGTAGGTTGCAAGATTACACGAACTAAAAGTGTAGCCTACACTTAATGCATTCTACTTATGAGGAAGGGGTGCTCTGTGGCAGTACTCGCTAGGGTTCACGTTCATGTGGTGAAGGGGTCGGGCATGTGATTGTTCGACGACAACCTCGGTACGACTCGAGTTATGGAAACCGACTCACCACGTGATCCAGAACTCAAGTCCCGTCTTCTTTGGCTTTTTTTTGTGCAAGCCTTTTGACGTTATTTTTGTATATCTACATAAACCAAGTGACATAAATCCTTATAAAAAAGTTTCTCAAACGCTGTAAGCAATAACTTAACAACTTTTTTGAATTCCTGTGGGTAGGGATGGGCTTGTCTGGGTACTTACTCCTTTTCTTCCCAGCTCTTCATTCCCCAGCCTCTCTCCCACCAAACTCGGCCCAGATTGGCACGATACTACATGTATTTCCTCGAGTTGGCCAGTTGGCTCGACTATAGTTGGAGTCGTTATGACTCTGCTTCAAGCGAAAACAATGTCCGGTTTCTGTGTAACAAAAGCTTCTTTTTTTTCTTTGTAATCACTATCAGTGTAAAACAGTGTCAGATTCTAATTTAACACTGGTCACCGAAACTTAGGCCTATATCTAAATGAGGATCCAGACCCGAAACTTTGTCATCCAACTGTAATATCTTAACGACCTCAGCTGCAGACGTTAGCAATACACTTACCCAAATTAAAAGTAATACTTTACTTTCAGAAAATATGATATAATTTAGTGTAGCCTCACAGTAAAGAATAGGTATATATGTGAGTGTATGTGTGTGTGTGTGATATCCGTGAATTAATCACATACTCCCGTATGTATTCTCATTACTGATTTTTCATAAAATTCTGTAACTTGTAAAAATAATGAAAGCTTCGGTCGAAACTAGTATCACAATATATTGCAGTTAAATCTAAGGTACATAAATAATTCATCCCACCGTAGTCTAGAGCATAGATTTGTACTTATTGCGATAGACGCGGTCTCCCAAGGTTGCTTCGCAGTAGCGTACTCCTGTGTCGGCGGGACTTGACAAGGAAATGTGAATTGACGTGTTCTCAAGAGAGCTGGCGGTTGTTCGTCATACCTGTTGATGTGTATGATGTGTCCGTCGTCGATTCCTCGCTCTCTCATCATACGTATCACCTCTCTCGTGCAGATGCTCAGACCCATCACGTTAGTGTCCAGAATTGTGCGCCAATAACTCGTTCGACCACCTAAAAAAAAAATACGTACATACTGTATGTGTGTACGTTATTGATTATTCTACTTTTCGTGATGCGCAGAAGAGCAGTACAAATGCATCATTCTTTAATATAAATACCCATTACAACAACTATAATTCCAAAATTCAATAGGAAAATTATTTCGGAGCACCCGAGCGAGTTGGCACAGCGATAACACTTTGGAAAGAGCCGGGTTCCATTCCCGGCTGGCCATCCTGATTTTTGCCCAGAAATCGTTCCCAGAAAAGCCGGTTTGATTCCTTTGTACAGGCCATGGCCAATTATTTGCCCACTCCCGATTGTGCGAGCAGCTGATTGGCCACACGTTAGTAAGCAAGTAAATGAATGAATAAATAAATAATCAGACAGATAGNGATTGTGCGAGCAGCTGATTGGCCACACGTTAGTAAGCAAGTAAATGAATGAATAAATAAATAATCAGACAGATAGAAATAATAAGTAAATAATAAGCAATGAGAAAAATTATAAATTAAAAAGTACAGAAAAATGAATGACATAATATAAAAACAAAATGATTAAATGTATTAATAATGAATAGAATGAGAAAATATATCAGTAAACGGACATTTAATATTGAATAAAAAATATATGTAAATAAAATATAGATGTAACCAATAAATGTATGAGGAAATTAATAAAATATAAAATATGAATTATTTGTTAATGATTGAGAGAATGCATGAGTTGGTGAGTGAATATATAATGAATGAACTAGAGAATATATAAATTAATAAATGAAAATTAATAAATGAATGAATTAATAAGAGAATAATAAGATGTAAAATAAACGAATGAATGAATAAATAGGAAAATAATAAATTGTAGAATGTATAAATAAGAAAATAATTCAAAATGAGGATGGATAAATGATAGAATTACCACATGGATAAGAGAATGATGTATGAATGGATGATGACGAATGAACGGGTGAATAAAGGATTATATAATTAATTGACGGATTAATCATAGCAGTCATGGGCAGAGAAGGAATTTGCAGCACGAATAAATCAATTGTCTCACAAAGCATATCTCAAAAACCATTTAAAATTGCTTTAAGTAATGAATTTAAGGGTTGAGCTCATGTGGAGGGGAATTATAAAAGCTATGTACCTGTACAAAATTTCATTGGCGCCAAAACCATAATTCGAATTTATATTTGTGTCTTCTATTGTAAGATTTATTAATATTTTCCACAACCCCCGGTGGTGGCCGACATGCAGACAAAAGGAAACTGAGGGGAATATTTGGTTCATAATAGTTACTCTAATTTAGTCATAGTTCCCCTTTCCCTCGCGCCACTGCAAACACATTTCTGGATCCGTTTTGAGTTCCTTGGGTTTCTAAGTCAGTCATATGAGAAACTTACTATAGCTGGGCAATATAGATATTTTTTCTTACCCACCAATGTAATTAATTCGGGACATACATATGTGCAAAAATTCACATTTCCGTGTTCAACTTTCTTAAAAAAAATGTTCAATATAGATGTACCTACATGGTCAGTTAGTGAGTCAGTTTTCTTTGTTTATAAATAGATGTCTCCTAATCCATCTAAGGAATAAAACATGCTACATTTGTACAGTTATAACTNTTACTCTAATTTAGTCATAGTTCCCCTTTCCCTCGCGCCACTGCAAACACATTTCTGGATCCGTTTTGAGTTCCTAGGGTTTCTAAGTCAGTCATATGAGAAACTTACTATATCTGGGCAATATAGATGTACCTACATGGTCAGTTAGTGAGTCCGTTTTCTTTGTTTATAAATAGATGTCTCCTAATCCATCTAAGGAATAAAACATGCTACATTTGTACAGTTATAACTTAAGCAAGCTACTGTTATAAGCAAAGNTTAAGCAAACTACTGTTATAAGCAAAGAATCAGAATTTTCACCACCAAAAATTTACATCCTTGCGGTTATGATCTTGTACTTTAAATTAAGCATTTGTAAAGAGTAATAAATATATATTGAAGGAAATTTAATGTATTTGTTTTACTCTCAGTAACTGGATATCATGGGCGAGGAAATGCAAGTGCATTAAGTGTATCAAAAAATGTAATAATAATAAATTGATATTCCGTTTTAATCAATTCATATTAAAATAAAATCACATTTGTTTTTCAGAACGGAATTTATATCAAAATGGTTCGTGGTATTTGCTGAAGAGCTGCATAGTATCAGCTGTTCATTACGTCAACTTTTCACGAGAATTAAATTTCTATTTTCATGCTCCTAACAGAGTTTTTGTGTAAGGACTGTCTAATTTTCTTCAGATGTCCCCATGTTAAAACTTTTCTTATTAGTTAGAAATAACCGGTTGTGCGCCACCTGGCGTCCTGGCGCGGCGCCATGAAGCTACGGTCTGCATATTGGATGACGTCACGCAGCACTTTTTTCCCTTTTTTCCCTCGGTATTTCCCTTTCTTCCCTCAAAAACTGCCAAAATCGCCAGAGTTTCCCTTAAATTTCCATAATTTCTCTTAAAACAAGCAAAATTTTTAACAAAAAATTTATATTGCACAATACGGCTGGCTTTTGCTCAATCCGGATGAATCAGGCAGAAATTATGCAATTGTCCGCTGGAGTGTGCAATCATTTACAAGCACGCTCTGTCATTCCATGCCAGCACCATCCATCTTGTCTGAAGAATGTTCGAGTTCCTTGCCCCCTCATGCAACTTCTCTCATTCTTTCCAGTCTCTCTCCTCTACGCCCATTCTCTCTCGCCTGCTCTATCCCTTGGGGTTTTTTCATGCTCCCTCATTCCTTCCTGCCTCTCTCTCTCTCTCTCTCTCTTGTCCGTTCTACCCCTTGGTAAAGAGGGCAGGGGGTTTTCATATTCCTTCCTGTCTCCGTTATTCGCTCTCTTGTGTTTTATTTCACATGCACCCTCATTCCTTCCTGTCTCTCTCTCTCTCTTCCACTCTTGTTCGTTCTATCCCTTGGAGGGTTTTCTCATATTCCTTCCGATCTCCTTTATTTTCACCATTTTCCCTCTCTTGCCTTTCGGGCCCTCCATCTTGGATATTCCCCACCACCATCGTCTGCTGCAACCTTGGTTTTCTCATATTCCTTCTGGTCTCCTTTCACCTGGCGTCCTGGTGGGGGACGAGTCTCATACTCTGTCATTACACTTTGGTTTTCTCATATTCGTTCTGGTCTCCTTTCACCTGGTGTCATGGCGGGACAAGTCTCATTCTCTGTCATTCCACATTGCACGACACGGAGCGAAGCCTGCCCCCGCGCACTAGTCTAGCTAGAGTCACACGGCACGCGTGTCAAGTATGTGCTAAGATCACTTATAAGCATAGTTGACTGTAATTTCCGAACCGTTTAAGATACAGCAACCAAATTCTTAACATAATCATCGCCCCCGACAACGAACAGGGTGTTAGTGTAAAATACACCCTAAGCCCTCGTATAAGCGTAGTTGGCTACCATTTCCCACCCACCTAGGCTATAGTTACCAAATTCATATAATAGGCATCACCTGCGATCACAAACAGAGTTATAGGGACAAGTACGCTTTAAGCCGTGTTATAAGCGTAGCTGCCCGACGTTTCCCATCCACTGAAGCTACGATCACCAAATTCATATCGCGGACATCACTTCTGACTGCAATCAAAGAGATAAAGACAAGTAGGCCTTAAGCCCTGTTATAAACATAGTTGGTCAGCATTCACAAACCTTTGAAGTTCGTGAACATGTAACGACAGTCCACACATGTAGGTATACATACAAGTGCATCGCAAAGGTACCGTTGCATATAGGAGTGTAGGGTCTGAAATAGCACACACATACGCATCGGCCTGCACACACTCGACAATCACTCTTCTCCGCCCTTGTCGTCTTCTACCGCAGGTGTCTACCAACTCGAATCCCTCTCAGCGACAGCTAGCCTCCCATCGCCCAACGACATCCAGGATATATATATACTGTATATATAAATGTGGAAATATGTACATGGGTAACATACAACAAAAAACGATATGCGATAAATTAAGATATATATACAAATGTGTAGCGAATATGATGTACATAGTCGTGGATGACGGTAAAATACATATATAGTAATATAAACGAACAACATTAGTCCAACACAAGGACCAGCGGCCCGAGTCATTGTTGGCATTTTTAATAATTATGTAAGTTAAGAGTGTCGCTGCAGATCATAATTCCATTAAATATAAAAGATCACTTCATAAAAATTTCTTAAATATATTGGCCTGCCACTTCGGTACCCAGTGCCTTGGGGGAAGTATTTATCCCCCCTCCTCCTTCACAAAAACCACTAGTTTTCTACTCTAGATGATTTACTGGATCCAGGGTCCAACTCGAACCCTTGGTAACAATTTATTATTCCTCTTGACGTAATTTGAGTATGCTATCAACAACAGAGCTTTCTATTGCAGATGCGTGACACACAGCTACAACAGAGTCACTTGTGCAATATTCACCATCGTGGGGCTCTGGTTTCGTATAGCTACAGTCCAGCCATATATTATATTTGACAGCACCATGTATTTATACCTCATCGATCATTTGGTTTATTATATTAGGTCTCATACTTGACAGGAAAGAGCAAACATCTGTCGATGTAATTGTCATATTCGGTGCAACATAATCTTTTAGAAGCCCCCTGAATGAGGATCGCTTCAGAGCACTGACTTAGGCTGTGCTGTACAATCAGATGATGATGTAGCAGGTGTAATATTATTGCCAGCCTGTGAGCAATTTTGTGACTTACAAAGTTTTAAATGTCGATTTAAATCGACAACACGTGCATACATTCTTCGACATGTATCACAGCGATATGTAATACGATTGGTGCTCCTCACACACGTGTTTTTTTTTCATGTCTCCTTGTGTTATATGCGTGTGCAAACGTCTTGCCACAATATTTGCATGGAGGTCTTGGCGGGAGCAAATAACTGTTCTCGATATTTGTAGCCGAACCACCCCCCCCCCCCCCCCCCCCCCCCCCCCCCCCCCCCCCCCCCCCCCCCCCNCCTTGCATGTTTCAAGATGTATTTTCAAGTTGCTATGATGTCCAAACTGAGTTTTACACTTTTCACTTGTGAACATGGTACGCCCTGCATTCTGATAACAACCAGCTTCATGCTGGCTGCAGTTGTTTATGTTAGAAAAGGTCTTCTTGCAGGAGCGACGCAAATAACTTTCCCGAATATTTTCTATCGATGAAGAAGAGCACGTTCTCCGTAGCCACTGTTCACTCTTCGAAGTCTGAATAGCAATCGAGTCGGCCAGCCTATACTAAAAACATAATATATATTGCCAGTTTAACTATACTTTGAGATTCATGTCTATCAACCTCACAACCCATACACCAAACTGGATACTGGCTTATTCTGCCAGGAGGATATCAACAAGTGCGAGTGCGCACCCTACCAGTATTTTTAAGGATGAAGAAAAAAACATGCGAACACTCTGAGAAAACCCATTTGCCTCTGCTCGCGATAGCAGGAACCGTGATGTCTTACGACCTCGACCTTTGGCCATTATTTCGGACAACATCTTCGTAATGGATGAAGGGGGAAAAACTGTTTATTTTGTTTCTTAAACAATCTTGGGAACACTCTGAGAAAATCAATTTGCCTAGCTCACAATAGCAGGAACCATGACAACAAGCAAACGTGACCTTGACCTTAACAACCTTTATTTTGTTTATAAAACAATTATGGGAACATTCTGAGAAAATCCATTTGACTCACTCACAACAGCAGGAACCATGTCAACAAGCAACCACGACCTTGACCTTGGATGACATCATGCGATCTTGACCATGACCTGACCATGGATTACGACATGGGACCTTAACCTTTGACCACCATCTCGAATAAAATATATTGCTTGATACAAAAAAAAAGAATAGCTATTCTTTTTAGAATATTTTAAAATCGCAGGAAAAAAATCATATGACCTTGGCGGCTGAAGACGGAGGTATGCCCCCATCTTTAGATTCCCATGGATGGAATGTATGGAGGATTTCTTCATAACCTTGTGTCATTTCATGTCGAGGGTGCACTAGAAGGTCTTCCCCAAACACTTTCTTTGTTTAAACATGTGACCTTTATATCAGTATTTTTAATGTTGCTGTATATTTATTTTTCCCATAATTTTCGAAATCTGGTCTGATACGGTATTTTAAGCCACTCACTTTATATTACATAGCATGCTTTCTTTACTGTTTCCTTTTTAGAATACCTACTTGAATGGGGAGTTACATTTCGACGGCTTGTATGCAGAGATACATCGGGGCTGGATTGAACGGATGATGTACGGACTGCGAAGAGGAGAGCATCGTCTCCACCCAAGATGGAACGTATTTCAGAACAATGTGTCGTTACTGTGAACAGCAATGCTCGGCGACATGGGCTCAACTGTATTCAGAATGTGGATCATGTTGCTTTCGCATGTGAAAAATAGAAATCGCAGTTTGTTCGGCAATTTTCCTATTTTAGTATTGTTGTTCCAATCGTCTAAAGGCAGCGGGAAACATTGGATGGCGTTCCCTTGAGACCTTCCAAGACGGGAACGCGCATTCAAGAAACAGTTCAGGTCAACATAATATTTGTTTACTTACGACAGGACAAATGGGTAATGTCGCTGAAAGCGGAATACTCTTTTCTTGTATTAACAAAATTTGTAATATAAGACTTTACTTTCGTTCAGAAAATTACGATATATATATATATATATTAGTTGACGAAAGTCATTATTTCAGTGAATAAAATTGGCCTGAAAACTAAATACTTTTTTTAATCAGTTCCACTCATTTTAAGGCAGACCATGTACAAACATGTGTTTTAATGGCACAAACAAACCTTTTTCTCTCAGTGTACTGGTCTGGCAGCTCTTTTTTATTTTGGCCTCGGTTGCCGAGCCTTTAGTATGCCGGCCTCCCACTTCGAGAATTAGGGGTTCCACACCGGGTGACCAACGTCGCTAAAGCGTTGTCTTCGGACCACGAAGTACCGGGTTTGAAATCCAAGTAAGCCTTAATTCGTCTTCACGTGTAGAAACTTGGCAAACGTTGCCGATGGCTAGCATGTTTTTTTTTCGAATTACTATAAGTGCTGCATTCAGTCACTGCACTATTTCCACCTTACCTCAACCCCATCGACGCTGAATGTCTCGGCTGTTAAGAACTGGCCAAATCTGTCTCCCCTCTCTCTACCAAATAAGCTACAGGAATACGATGGGTGTGTTAAATAACCCAATAAAATTCGTCTATAATGGACCCAAGTAAGAATATTTCGTGAGTGGGAAACGTGGATGTTGTTACCAAGTACACATAGGACCACGTGCATAATATATAATTTGTATTCTAGTCGGAGTATGCTTTCGTTCTTAAAATACTGACTTTTTGAGAAAAATAATACGAATAGCTGGAAATTGAGTGAAGCACACAAAGTTGTTTTAACTATTAATATTTAAGTCTGACTTATACAACTATGCAATGGGTCCGTAGACATTTTCGGGCTCATTACTGTTTCCCCTACCATCGCATTGCGTAGTCTCGCCACGCCAATTCTTCGCAGTTGAGTGGAGAGATTTGGGCGGCTCTTTGACATCGTGGTCTTGAGAGCTGACGATGGTGAAGTGAGGTGAGCATGGAGCAACGCCGAAATGCAAGGGCGGGAGAAACGGGAGATCCCCCGAGAAGACCCTCCGTCCAGAGGCATCGTCCGGCACGATTCCCACATACGAAAATCCGGGAGTGACCCCGCCGGGAATCGTACCCGGTTCGCCTCGGTGGGAGGCAAGTAGTTTAATCCGAATTCTTTGGACTAACCAAGGATGAACGATGGGTATCTCAGGTAAAACAGTCATCCCCGCTTAGCGCCAGGATGCTTTAATATTATATCCATGCTGGCCGTGACTAAGCGGGAAACAACGTCCAGATATTGTCCGCCCAACAGTTCTTGGTATTTGGTATTTTGATTTCGCAGCAGCCTATATGCAGATGTTGACTATTTTTTTATCTGAGCTACTGCAGAGTCAGTATTCCAGAGCTGAAATAGCTGATGGATCAACAGCAATTGACATCTATATCTTGCTTACTGTGAAGTCAACATTCCCGTGCAGATACAAAGAGGTTGTGGTTGGACAGTAGTTCAGTATCATTGGATCATCACCCGGGTTGGCTGCACTTCAATACAATAAAATCGCACGAACAGTCATTTATGTTTCAACAGACGTTTTTTACGCTGGTTTAACGTAATTGATAGGAATTCGGAATGGTACTCTGCTACGTTTAATTTGTTTCAGGTTCTCATTAGCACTTGCAAAACATGTGTCCATTCTTTGTGTTTAACTTTGTTTTCGCAACAAAAATTATTCACTAACCTTAAAAGTAGACTTGATCGATATGATTCAGTTAGTAAGGTGCTCCAATCCGTTGTAAAAATAAAGGTTAAAAAATTGTCATTGCCCGGCATTTAAAGGCTGAAATATTTTTTTTATAGTCGTAGTAGACGACTTGAAAAGAACGTCGATACGTTCTTGTTCTACAAGGTCAACATAGTTGCCATGAGGATAAATGCATGATGAGTGATGCTAAATCCGTAGTAGTATATTGAAGAGGGTGTACGAACACTTTCCTTAAAGAAACAGAAAGCATCGGTGACACCATACTAGCATGGGCTCCTGATTTCCGCCCTCATACTACGAAGTAAGAAATGTTAGTAAATGAACATCACACAAGAAGAATATATTTTAATAGGAAGTCCCTAGGTGTCTGTTATTGGTCTAGGAAGTTCGATACCGCAGCACAGGTATGTTTCAGGTGAGTGGTAATAGTTAACTCACTGACAAGTCCGGCCTCCAGTGCGGTCCCGGCGTTGTTCACGAGAACATCGACTCCTCCCAAGTTGTCCTCGACCCACTTGAAGGCAGACAATATATCTTCCTCGGAGGTTACGTCTGCTTTCAAAGGATGCAGCTTCCCGGACTCGCCTTGCAGTGTCTCAGAAAGTTTCTGTGGTAAATGCATCACACAGTTACTACCTAGAAAACTCATAAATTACTTGAACTAATTTATCAACATAAACCCCTGGCATAGCCGTTTCAGTAAGCAATACACATTCCAGAAGCGATCAATTGCGTGCTTACATATTACGGTGACTTACGGTGATAACTGGGCCAAAGATGACACACGGAAAATCTGGTAATAGACTGAAAGATTATGGGGTGGAAAAACCTGAGGGTAGAGGGGTACACAACAAGGAATATAAACAGATATGATAGAAAACGATGAGTAAGACTTTAAAAAGACTTTCATTTATGTGGCCTGATGACCCAGTAAAGTGGTAAGTTCTGGAAGTTTACCTAAGGACTTCTTGGATGTCTATGCAAATGCTGATACCTTCTTGCTCCACTGAAGTGTGTTTACTGAAATAAATATTATATAAGGGTTTGCACAAAGTTAATTAAAATTTCGGGAAGGAATAAAATTGGTGTTAAGAGATACAGTTATTTTAGTTTTATGTACGCATATGTCAATGAAACAGTGGTTTAGCCAGAACACAATGTAAATTTTGTTGTAGGATCGACATTTTAACTCACGACGAATTATTATAGTAGTAATAAAACCCTACAATAACCAAATGTTATGTAAACTTAAAAACTACAATTTTTATTTATACGATGTTAAAATCATTTCTAAATGTATTGTCTGTGTCCTCACAGAAGTAAAACAGACTTATATAACCTTAAACATGGTACTGTATTTTTGAAATCAAATACATATTCGATTAATTATTATCACGTAGATAAGTTATATTCCAAAAAATTAATTATTGCTGAATAAGACATTTTTTTTTTCACTTGCACCCTTTCATTCTTAGATTAATTTACGATTTTTGGTGTTGCAAATACAAATTGTTTTGAGGCGTGCTGTACTTCAGATGACAAACAATACGTTCCGTTGTCATGACCAATAAGATGTAGGCGTTGTGTTCTGTAATTAGTTACATGAACCAGTGATAGCATAGAGCAGTAGCACGGTTTGCGAATCAGTTACACTCAGAGAAGATCATTGGTCAGCGATCTTCGCAAAGTATAGCACCGCTCAAATGTAACCTTGCTCTGCAAAATGTAGCCAATTGTCTACACTGGGTATGAAAGAGTTATGGAAAATACCAGTTGCTCCATTAATGACTGAAATACATGTTGCTGCAATTTGCTTAAGTTCTTCTTTGAGGCAGTTTTAAATATTGTATCTGTGTTAAATCAGTTAAGTATTTTCGTTATTATGTAAAATATTTACTTAAATCCTTACGGGACTTATTAACATTGGTATTTTTCAATAATACTTCGCTTAAATGCAACCGAAACACCAGTTAGCAAGAGGAATACACTAGGAAACCGTTGAACAGTAATGCTTTTTCGGTGATCAGCGTGAAATGATTGCGTCTCTGCTGATCATAGGATTCCGGAACGTACGTATAGTTTGTGAAGAACGGATCGCAGGGTTTTCATCTTTGATTCGCCATCGAGTTTTCACAAGTTAATCTGTACATATGTTACTAAATGCACGCTCTTAAATATGTTCGTTTCTATTAAAAATAATTATAAGCGAAGTAGCAACTCCTCGCACTGCGATGCGCGCTGCAGCGCGTTCATACACTCCGCTGGTCGCGTGTGCGGTCCAACTTGGGATCATGAGCGTATTGTTTATCCTGCCCCCTCTACTAGTATCTTCTCCGCCCACTAATAAAGATCATGGTTCCCACCTATCTGTCTCCTGTAGCATTTTCCGATAATGCATGTAACAATTTTTTATTATTTCCGATCGAAATGGCTTTTACAGTGACTATGCCGGTTTTCCCCTTTCTCATCTTAGTATAGTAGTTTAGCTATAAGTACACCTAGGGAGGTTCTCATGGCCGGAAGTTGAACATGGCAGCCCAATCCCTCTCTGCCGCGATGCATGTCTCCTTGCATGATTTCCTTTCCTTGTAGGCGTATTGGGCTTTGTCCTGAGACGCAATTAACTCCCGTCCCTACCGCGGGCTCATATAACACTTAGTTTTAGAGTAGGTTAGTATTTTAAAAAAAGCGTATATTGTAGGGAGCCGACGAGAAGGGGAGGCAAAGAAATGCGCGTGTCTGTCCCCGGGTGCAGCCCCCCTCCCCGCCCTTCCCCTCCAGCGTGTATGCACCTGTGGTTCTGAGAGCATTCGCTTTATCACAGCGAGACTTGACTGGTGGCACGTTTAAGACTTTTGTTACTTAGGACTTGTAATTAGTATTGTTCAATAACTACGAATGATGGCGATTTTTATGTAATACCTACCCCACCCCACTTTATCTTCATTCGTTTGAAAATTAACAATTCCTTAATGTATTTCCAGGAGGTCGTTCAATTGTAAAATGATGTGTTTGAGTTACGCATTTTGAGCTGTCGCTGTAAAGAAGAAACAGATAAGTAATATTAGCAGTGATTAAAATGATGGGAACAAATACCGCCTGCTTACATTTTTATTAACTGTCGTTTGCGTTTTAACGATTTGTTGTAGTTTCTGAAACGACTAACATTAAAAATGAGCGCGATTTGGACCTAACTTAACTGAAAAGAAGATGCTTTAATATTTTCTTAATTTTCAAATACAAATAAATTTTAAATATTTCTGTGAATTTATAAGTTCGAAGAGTGCCAAATGGAACTCGCATTTTGTTTAATCAATCTCTGAACGAATTACTGTAAAATACAAAGTGTAGTATATATCAATATTTACAATGTCGATAAACTTCATAAAAAGTCACAGACCAGAATGCACAGTACCCATACTTCGATATAAGCATAAAACATTCCTCAGATACAGTATATCTGTTACGTGTAACGTTACAGCACACCCGCGTTCAGAGTTCGGTCACTGAATATCTTCAAGTGAATATTTTTAATTTATCCAGCTTTTTTTAAACAGAATATCTCAAAGTTTTAATGTGACAAACATTGTAAGAAAAAGGCATATTAAAATTTTTGCAACTGTATGATTTTTTTTTTATCGTATGTTATTTAATGAAAAATATCTGACAATATAAACGGTTCACGGTAAACTCATCACTTTTGAAAGCCCTGCTTAAGATATAAGTGTATTAACTTTACGTATTCTTCCGTCATATGTAATATTAACATTGTCATGAACTGATAACTTAATTCATGTGTTGGTCAAGTGAAACTGTAAAATTATAAGAAAAGTAAATATTTTAAAAATCTTATAATTATTACACTAAGATGTATTTATAGAATAGAAAGTAAAAAAAAAACTTGTTTCCAAAATTTTTGCTCAACACTTATTATTCAACGTTAGGACATGGAACTGCTTTCCCTCCCTCGTTACCAAATTAACTCGGCGCATGCCACATAGTGCGCTCGTTAGAATGTATGCAAGTAGGGACAGAGACATTTCTCAAAGACTGATTCCAAAAGTGCTCACTTTATCGTAAACAGCCTTTACACACACAGGTATCATCGATTTCAGTACGTCTTACTGCCGTTAAAAATGTTGCTGCTACTTAAGCTCACTGTTAAAGACCTTATCCTTTCACAGATTTATTTACATTTGATTTGATAACTTAAAAAAACACAACAATTTGACGGGGATAGTTTGGCATAAATTTACCAGCATTGTAACCATAACATCTGACACGCACGTAAAATGTTCCAAATTATAATTTGATTCCATAACATGAGATATTTGTCTCGTTATTCTTAACTTAATGTCTGCATATTAATATAAATATATTCAGTCGAGTTAAAATTTCATTACCAACTTTTGTTCGTGGTTCTCGTTCACAGGTTGTACTTTATCAGTTATTGCTTAAGTTTAAGATGATCCCTTATCCGAAAAAAAATACAGAAATCAAAATACGACTCATTGCTTAAAGTTATCATTTAGGGAAGTATGCGCCCTTGAAGCAATAGGCAATAGTTTTTTGAATGATTTTCATGTAACAATATCAAAAATTTCTTAATATTAAAAGTTGTATTCTAGTGCAATGTTTTGATGGATTAATACGATAAAGGTTCTAGTAGAGGGTAATATATTTCCCAAAGACACGCGATTTTCACGAAAAAATCTCACTACCAGTAGAACTTCATAACACTTTATCTCGGATCCAATTTCGTGATTGGATGATTTCCGTGTTACGCGTCTTAGGTATCTGCGTGCGAATCACAGGCGTACATTATTGAAGTTACCTAGTTCTGATTGGCCAACCGAGTAGGAACAATGTCTTCTCACCAAGACACTCCACCAATAAGCAGAAGAAAACTCTTGGTGCGGTCATAGTGTATTGAAATCTAACATGTGCAGAAACCTTGATGCGATAGTCGGGTGGCGTTCATAATTCCTCTTGATCAGTCACACGCGACATGCCGTGTTCACGCTGGACGTTGCAGCCAGGCGTTGTGCAGCTGCCTTCGAGACTCGCAGTCTCTCCCAACGATAGCCGCCGGCCTGCGAGTGTTGTGACAAGAGAGCCTTTGTTGTCAGCCCGTCCTGTTCCTGCGTCCGCGCTCGAGGACGTGTTCCCCGTGAAGGATTCTTACGTCCGACGCCATGCGCGGCGAATAACCAGTGTGCGGTGTTGTAAGCGTCTTCCCTGTGAGTAACCTGATTGGCGGAAGTTCCTGCAACTCTCGTGCATGAATGGTTAATACTGGTGACGACTGCGAGATGCGCGCTCGATGGTTGCGAGATGCGCGCTCGACGCAAGTACAGTAGACACCAAAATATTGCATGATTGTGACACTTGACCTCTAACCCGAACTTTATACGTAAATTCTTCTTTATCTTTTCATAATTTCAGTTTCAGAGAAATTATTGGAAATGTTTGACTACAGAAAATTTACGTTTTGCGAATTGTTGAATATTTTTGTGTCTAATTTTTATCGTGTGCCATATATGCTGGTTGCAAAAAGGCAAAAAACACATTAATAAAATACTTATAAATATGATTCTTGATTTTTTTTTTTTACACCTAGTGAACCACACACAGTGAAATATGAGCATAAAAATATTAAGCAACTCTTTAAAAGTAAACGTTCTATAATCAAACATTGTCATTAATTACTCCGAAATAGAAATTGTGACTCGAAACGAAGACTATATGAAAAAAAAACTTTTAACCTGTGACAATATATCTGTCATAGACTTTGGTTACGTAATTTCGTGCAACAAACAAGGTGGCGCCTCTTATGTAACTAACGAAAGGGCATATCAGAAATCAACCATAAACTCATCTAACATCTTCATTCAACAGACTTCTATGCCAGAAATTTGTTGTATCATTTCACTAAGTTTTATTTTGAAGAAAAAAAAATCGCTCTAGATATTCTTGCTTTAAGGCTATGAGCCGTTTTATATTTTCGGTTGATGCGGTGAAACATTTGATACGCCTGCTTGTGTCTGCTTTGTGCTTCCTCATTTATACAAGTCCTTCTACATGGATGTTTGTGTCGGTGAGTCACAGATTCAAAGGAGCGACGAGGGTCGTGCTAGCCGATGAATCCATTGTGGTTTCGCCAATATACTGTATGCAAGATTGTCTTGTTTCTTACCGTGCAACTACGAGACTATGCGACGGCGTTAATATTTCGTTCATGGAGTGACTACAGCCGCAATTATTGTAGCCATAAATGCTAGCGTCACACGGATGCAGCCCGATTGTCGTCTCCTGCGCATGCCCCCAACGCCTGTACAACTGTCAGTCACATTGTCAACAGTGATAAACGTGTTTGTTTACATTTGTATTTTCAACATACCCGCCCTTTTAAACGACTAAAATACTTGAGTATCTTGAACATTACTATTGCCATTGTAACTACGTAGGTGAGATGTAAGTGTAAAAACATTTGACAAAACTTGTTAACGTAAACAGTGTTTTAATCTCAAATCCTTTTTCATGTTGTTATTGATAGCGCTGCTGGCAGAAAAGAAGTCCACTGTTGGAACCCGGAGAGTGGCTATGGTGCGGCTCACTCTTAGGTTGCAGTGGGTAGCTAATCAAACAATTTCATATTTAGAGTGCACTACTATAACAATTTGACACTTTGTGTTACGTATTATTGTACGTATGAAGTTAATCTGTGGACACAGCATAACTTCTTGGCTGTCGGTAATCGCTAGCCATCTGGAAACAGCGCGTTCCATGCGCTCTTGACTGCAATNGCTCACTCTTAGGTTGCAGTGGGTAGCTAATCAAACAATTTCATATTTAGAGTGCACTACTATAACAATTTGACACTTTGTGTTACGTATTATTGTACGTATGAAGTTAATCTGTGAACACAGCATAACTTCTTGGCTGTCGGTAATCGCTAGCCATCTGGAAACAGCGCGTTCCATGCGCTCTTGACTGCAATCTACGAGCGAGACGGACTATAGCGCGTGGCTGGTGTGACAAGCACCGCTGCCCATGGTCTAGGGGTGTACCTGCACGAGCTCCATCCTCCTGGCGACGCCGACGACGAGCATGCCCTTCCTGACCAGCTGGACGGCGATGGCCTCCCCTATGCCGGAGCTGGCTCCAGTCACCACGGCCACCTTGCCTCTCCAGCGCTCCATGGCGTGTCTGCCCTCGTGCTTCAGCTCCGAGTGCCGCCCGCAGCGGACGCCGTGGCAGTCAGAGGTCGCGGCCCGAGGTCGAGGGCCGCAGATAAACAGCTCTGCGAGTCACGGACTGTAAACACATCGCCTCCAGTACCGCGCAAGTAGCTGGTCCGGTGTTTGTTTCACGTCTTCTCTAAACAACTTCTGGGCACATCCTCTGCTCGTGACTACTTCCGTCATGACGTGAACACCAATTTCGCTGCTTGAAGAAACGTCGGTAGCTAGTAAGATGACAAAGTGGCACGTCCACATGTTGTAGTGACTATGTGATGATTAAATTCGTGGTGAATGGAATCTGTTCCTTTCAGTTTTATGCTAAATGGAGGTAAAAATTAGCATGATATTCACTACATGGCAGAGAAAATGCCGCAGCATTAAAGAGCGCTCAAAAATTGACCCAACTACATGCATTGATATCCAAACATGCGCAAAGCAAATTATGCATTTTTCGTGGTCTAAAATACAGAGTGACCAGTAAGTAGTGGGATGTCCCTGTACTGCGGTATTGTGGACCAAGTGTTGTTGATCCGAGTCCACAGTTCATCATTATTTCGTGAGGTCTCGCATGATCATATTCAAGCCACATATTAAATGTAATTCGGCCCTGCTCTCGTACTTCTTTGGTAAGTAGTTTGACGATATTTTTCTTCATGAGAACCAAAAATTTACAAATATATGTTGACGAAACACTCTTGTTTTGTGTGACGTACACCTTTAAAATGCGTCGGAAAGCAGTTTCGGCCTCCACAAAACCACTGGGATTTAACAAAGCCTCACCCTGCCATGATTCTTGGACGTGGTTGGAGCTTACATGATGACGGAGTATCAGTCCGATATATGGGTTTTAGTGACCACGGAGATTGTACACGACGCATTTTGGCAGGCGAAGCACCTGTAAACTGACAGATTTTCAAGTGTATCTGCAAACTATCCCGTCTAGAGAATGTCATGTTACAATTTCCACACTTATAGGTCATTCGATCTGCATTCTTCGCGAAGCCATACTGTTTGTGCCTTTGAGCATCATGGTTGAACACGAAGATTTTATTGCAGAAGTGACATGGGTGTCGATGTATCGTATTAGCAGATCCGGTTGATGGTGGAGCGAATGGCATCGATGACCACGTAGGCAAATAAGATGGAGCCAGCGATCGTACAGCCGAAGACCAAGTCAAGACATCGGTCGCAGGTACACCATGAAACTTATGGTGCATCTAAATATATTCAAGACAATAAAAAAAAAAATTAAAATCTAGAAATGTTTTGGGAGCTTCACAGTAAAGTAACATCACACATACATACCAAATGAAGCCAAATAAATGTGGTATTGTAAGTTTGATTTAAAGCTACGAACAATCCATGTCATATGCCATAGAATATATGCTCGAATGGTTTCTGGTTCGAGCAGGTATTTGAAATTTTAGCAGATTTTTACTTTGGTGCTAAAATAAGAATGCATAATTGTGAGCAGACATCAGAATATCCAGCAAACTGTGATGGATGAGCCGAACGCAAAAATTACCAGAATGATCGCAAAGAGGAGAGAGAAAACGATCTGTCACCTGTCGCATCAGACGAAGTACTGCGAAGAAACGCATCTCTGTTCGCCTTATATACCTGATCAGCACGAGGTGTCACACGACTAACAGCCAATCACAAGCGAGCATGTGGCGTAAACAACTTACCGGTCTGATCGCCAAGGTGGCAGAAAATGGAAGACTATCGTGCATCAGATGAACTGTGAAGCTGGGCGACTCTGATCGCCTTGCATATCCGTAAGCCTGAGATGTCGCGAGCGAGCAATGTGACAACATCAGTAGATATTTTCTTCCATCGGTACGCTCAAGGTAGAAAAGATGGAAACTGCAGCAGTTGGGCAGATATTATAACCGAAAGGCGTGAGTACGCATGCACGCATGTTCGCCTGGTTGTGTTATGCTGGACAGACATCACATAGCTGAGGAGCTGGTGCTCGATACCCTGGATGCCAGATCACAACTGCTACTTGTGCCCAGAGAGGGAGAGAGAGAGGGGTGGGAGAGACACTCGCAGTTGAAATAATATCCCACAAGCAACAAATATAGCCTGTATTATAAGTTTCATTAGGCAGGATACTTTTTTTAACAGCTCCTCTCAGGAAAGTGATTTGTTGGGAAGTGTTATTTCGTAGCTTATAAATTATAAGTAACGCAGNACAGCTCCTCTCAGGAAAGTGATTTGTTGGGAAGTGTTATTTCGTAGCTTATAAATTATAAGTAACGCAGTTAATTGTGCGTAAAATGTATGAAAATGTGGTAACATTTACACAGTGATAACGCAATAAGAAAATAAAACAGTTGAAATAACAATACACCAAGAGGAAGAAAATACCAATACAAATGAAATAACTATGGAAGAATTGGAAATGGCAATAGACTTATGTNCACGTCCACATGTTGTAGTGACTATGTGATGATTAAATTCGTGGTGAATGGAATCTGTTCCTTTCAGTTTTATGCTAAATGGAGGTAAAAATTAGCATGATATTCACTACATGGCAAGAAAATGCCGCAGCATTAAAGAACGCTCAAAAATTGACCCAACTACATGCATTGATATCCAAACATGCGCAAGGCAAATTATGCATTTCGTGGTCTAAAATACAGTGCGACCAGTAAGTAGTGGGATTTCCCTGTACTGCGGTATTGTGGACCATGTGTTGTTGATCCGAGTCCACAGTTCATCATTATTTCGTGAGGTCTTACATGATCACATTCAAGCCACATATTAAATGTAGTTCGGCCCTGCTCTCGTACTTCTTTGGTGAGTAGTCTGACGATATTTTTCTTCAGGAGAACCAAAAATGTACAAATATATTTTGACGAAACATTCTTGTTTTGTGCGACATACGCCTTTAAAATGCGTCGGAAAGCAGTTTCGGCCTCCACAAAACCATTGGTTTTAACCAAGCCTCACCCTGCCATGATTCTTGGGCGTGGTTGGAGCTTACATGATGACGGAGTATCAGTCCGATATATTGGTTTTAGTGACCACGGAGACTGTACACGACGCATTTTGGCAGGCGAAGCACCTGTAAACTGACAGGTTTTCAAGTGTCTCTGCAAACTATCCCGTCTAGAGAATGTCATGTTACAATTGCCACACTTGTAGGTCATTCGATCTGCATTCCTCGCGAAGCTATACCGTTTGTGCCTTTCAGCATCATGGTTGAACACGAAGATTTTTTTAATTGCAGAAGTGGCATGGGTGTCGATGTATCGTATTAGCAGATCCGGTTGATGGTGGAGCGAATGGCATCGATGACTACGTAGGCAAATAAGATGGAGCCAGCGATCGTACAGCCGAAGACCAAGTCAAGACATCGGTCGCAGGTACACCATGAAACTTATGGTGCATCTACATATATTCAAGACAATAACAAAAATAAAAATCTAGAAATGTTTTCGGAGCTACACAATAAAGTAACATCACACATACATACCAAATGAAGCCAAAAAAATGTGGTACAGTAAGTTTGATTTAAAGCTACGAATAATCCATGTCATATGCCATGGAATATATGCTCTAATGGTTTCTGGTTCGAGCAGGTATTTGAAATTTTAGCACCTTTTTACTTTGGTGCTAAAATAAGAATGCATAATTGTGAGCAGACATCAGAATATCCAGCAAACTGTGATGGATGAGCCGAACGCAAAAATTACCAGAACGATCGCAAAGACGGCTAGGAGAGAGAAAACGATCTGTTACCTGTCGCATCAGACGAAGAACTGCGAAGAAACGCATCTCTGATCGCCTTATATACCTGATCAGCACGAGGTGTCACCTGACTAACAGCCAATCACAAGCGAGCATGCGGCGTAAAGCAACTTACCGGTCTGATCGCCAAGGTGGCAGGAAATGGAAGACTATCGTGCATCAGATGAACTGTGAAGCTGGGCGACTCTGATCGCCTTGCATATCCGTAAGCCTGAGATGTCGCGAGCGAGCAATGTGACAACATCAGTAGACATTTTCTTCCATATGTACACTCAAGGTAGAAAAGATGGAAACTGCAGCAGTTGGGCAGATATTATAACCGAAAGGCGTGAGTACGCATGCACGCATGTTCGCATGGTTGTGTTATGCTGGACAGATATCACATAGCTGAGGAGCTGGTGCTCGATACCCTGGATGCCATATCACAACTGCTACTTGTGCCCAGAGAGGGAGAGAGAGAGAGAGAGAGGAGAGACACTCGCAGTTGAAATAATATCCCACAAGCAACAAATATAGCCTGTATAATAAGTTTAATTAGGCAGGATACTTTTTTTAACAGCTCCTCTCAGGAAAGTGATTTTTTGGGAAGTGTTATTTCGTAACTTATAAATTATAAGTAACGCAGTTAATTGTGCGTAAAATGTACGAAAAATGTGGTAAAATTTACACAGTGATAACGCACAATTTTATGTGGATTTGCATGTGAGAACTTGTCAAAGTAATCCAGATTGTTGTACAGCATTTCTACGGAGAAACTGTCACACGCGCTTATTGATTCGTGTTTACTTACTGACTAGGTCTCCTTGGATAGCTACGCCAGCACTGTTTGCCAGAACAGCAGTAGCTCCAAGATTATCCTTGATCCGCTTGAAGGTTGACATGACATCTTCCTCTACACAGACGTCGCAATTTGTGGGATAGAGTTTCCCTGATTCGCCTCCAAGGGAAGCTGAAATATTCTGTAACAGTTTACATGCACTGCACCAAACTTACACTCTTAATTCTAATCATTTGGAAAAACACTGATTCACAGTGAGCTTCAACTACTCAAGTAAGTGAAAATGGCTCCACTTAGAATTGGTGGAAAACCACTGGTTGTTTCAATAAATCAATTTCGCTGATTTAATTAGTGACGGCCAACTGCGTGCGTCGAATTAAATACTGTTTCTATTAAGTTTAGCCAATTAATTACGAGAAATAAACATACTTCCGATAGCCACCGTACATATTGTGCAATTTATCGTAGTATAAAAAAAATTAAGGTGCCCAGGACTTGAACCCAGTGAGCTACCAAGACAAATTTTATTACAATAGGGGAAATGTATGTATTACGGTGTATTATCAAATACACGCAGCTGTAAATTGTATTGGTTTTTCATTGTTTGTTTAATTAGTAGCAGTAGGTTTGTTAAAACCAATAGTACGTATGAATGCACTCACTTTGCCACATTTAATGCAGTTTGAACAGTCAAACCAAGCGCTATGAACATTATGTGAAAACGAAGTGAAAGACGTAAAAACGAAATGAAAGACAGAATGTTTGTGTTGCCTCGTAAAATGGCGTTATCAAAGTCGAATCTCACATTTAGAAAATGTATTTATTATAGGTTTCATTTGTTTATACGTCGTTATTACATTTGGTAAACGTTGTTTTAATTTATCCATCATTAAAAAAACAAATCACTAAAAAACATTGAAAAATGTTACTGGATTAATAAGTGAAGGAAAACTGGCATTTTGTTTTTTAATAATTCATCGGTTTAATTGACTGAAATGACTGTCGAGTAAGTCAGGTGCAGATAACTGGTTTAAGGCGCCCGTCTACCTGGAACTTTTTCCCACGTTTAGGCCGAGAAGCGCGGGAACGATAAGGGTGACACTGCCACGCGCATCAAGTACACAANCGAGAAGCGCGGGAGCGATAAGGGCGACACTGCCACGCGCATCAAGTACGCCATCGCCGCTAAGCGCAAGGCTCTGAACTGGCGTGCAGTGTTCTCGTCGTGCTGCGTGTAACTATGGGACTTTCAGCGGTGACCATATTATTTTATTAGTGGTAAGTCTTTAGGAAGGTTCAGTGCAGGCGCCTATAGTAGTTTTGTATGTATCTGATGCGTGCATTTTGAGCTACAGCGCCTTGGAAAGGCCGTTTTTAACGGTTTTGGAGTACTCTGAATTGATGTTTCTAACGTACGTGATATTTTGAAAGTACTCAACAGCTCTCGTCTGAAGTGTGTGTTCTTTTCGTAGATCAACACGTTGGACGCACGCTTAATAGTTTCGTTGAAAAACGTGTATTTGGAACACTCTGCCACGCAGTTCAAGCGCCAGGTAGACGGGCGCCTTAACTTGTACTGCATGGTTATCGTTAGGTCATGCTGGCGAGTGTAGAAACATGAGCATAACTGGCCTCCGATGGTGGGTGCTTGTGGCTCTCTGAGAAGTGCCTCGTCAGATCAGCAGTTCAGACACTTTGACCTCCTGTGGTGTCCTGCGGTGCCCCTGTATCGTTAAGCGATATGATAAGAACTATCGTAATCGCCTCGCTAGTTGCTGCTAGAAGCGTCGCTGCTCAAGGAAATGGACTTTAGCTTGCGGTACCATCACAATTTAAAATTTTCCATTTGCAGGCCGTGTTACCCAACTTTGTATCATGTTTACCTCGCCCATAAAACAAGCTTGCACTGATCGAGTATCGGGAAAAAAAGGAACGTTTTTTGTTAGAATAAAGGTCAGTAACCACAGCTTTCTCAGCAATAATGTATTCTAATTGCATGAGACCAGCTGGAGTATCATTTCAATAAAAACATGGTCGAATAAAATAAACATAACACTTGATTGACATGCCGGTCTCTAATGTTGTGACTGACCATTCACCATGTAAAGAGGGTAGGTTTCTAGCGAACTTGTCTGACATTCGCGTCTTCGTACACCGTAAATATAATGTCTCTTCTCTGCACAACGTAACAGCGAAATATAATTAAATATCTTAGCGTTATGTCTACATTTTGGCGTCGATTTATCAAGGAGGCTTGAGCTCTTACATTTACCTAGCGTCAGCTTTAATCCAGTGCAAGTTGTTGTTGTTCTCGAATATTCCCATGTATGCATCCTACAAACCCATTATTTAAATATCTAAATATTTTTGACACATTTTTAAACGTTGCTGCTTTTGTAAAACTGCAGTAAACCTTGTTCTGAAGTTGAGTAGTAGTGCATAGTAATATCTTAAGTGCAAATTAAAGTACCGTAAATGGATTATATTGAATAAATGTTTCGCATACGATTAAAGAAACAACTGTTTTATTTAGCATTGTAACTTATTGTGCTAGCGTGTGAGTTAAGCCCACTTTCTGAAGGATAGATAAGCCTATAAGTTAAACGATTTTCACCAAACGTGGTAAACGTACGGAACCTGGTAAGAACACTGACTTCTAATATAATTTTCGCTTTTTCAGAATGCCTCTTTTCAAAATGGTTGCTATATCAATGTTTTTCGTGCTTTGCCATTTCTCAGAAACTATTTCATCTATTTAAACCAATTTCATTGCACCGACATAACACGCTATCAGCACTGATTGCGGAACTAATGTCCTCCTCAGTCCACAATTTGGAAGATAGCGCCACTTGAAAAATACAGCTCTTATACCATATCTCGGTACATCTGCTTAATCGAGTAGCGCCAAATATAGTGTGCAATTGGTGCCATTGTGTACTTGTGTGATTTAGTATATCATTCACTTAGTTTTAAAATTGTGACCGTGTAGACATTATTGTTAGAATGTCATGTATATCGAACAATTAAACTTATTTCAACGCACTTTGTATCCTGGCAGTACATAGGTGACCATTCAATAAATTTGTTGCAGTGTTTTTTTTTTTTTTTTTTTTTTTTTGCATATTCAATAAACCACCGAAACGAATCTCATCAAATTAACATACTAATAGTATGATTTACAGACATAAGTAAGTAAGTAATTTCAAACAAA
>NQII01007457.1:0-10813 GCA_002778355.1 Clitarchus hookeri
GCTCGCCCGTGATATATATTCCCCGGGTCGCTCCTACGGCGAATGGACTTCGGAAAGAAAGGCCAGTTGTAAATTATCCTCGCCACCCCTCCCTCCACCCCGACAACCACCGCCATCTTACACCACTGTAATTCAGAAGATCCGCACAGGCTGAACTGACGGGTACTGCTGGGGCATACAGTACTTCTGGGGGTTCAGTGCCCGCCATTTTGGATTTATAAGGGGCCACGGTGGAGTAGTGGTCAGACTACTCGCCTCCCACCTAGACGAACCGGGTTCTATTCCCAACGGGGTAGCTCCCGAATTTTCGCATGTGGGAATCGTGCCGGATGATGCCGCTGGCCGGCGGGTTTTCTCGGGGATCTCCCGTTTCCCCCGCCCTTGCATTCCGGCGCCGCTCCAGACTCACCTCGCTTCACCATCATCGGCGCTCAAGACCTCGATGCTTGAGTTCGTGTAATAAATAGCAGTTTATCCTCTCTAATTTTAAGTGGTATAGGTCCCCGCCATCTTGGATTTTCGGAATTTTCGCCGTAACTTGCGTCAGATATTTTGTATTTTATTTTGGGCGTCGACAAGTCATATGGCATTGCTTTTCACATGTTCTGAAACACGTATTGCTAGACTGCTGTTGACAGGACCATTTCTGCAACCACCAGTAAGAAAAAAATTACTTATTTCTTGCCGGCCATCACCGGCGAAAAATTAATAAAGACTGGAGAAATGTAATAGTTCGATATAGCTTTAGAAGCAATTATTTTATTCCATGCCATGCAAACATTCTGTTAAAAATTCTTAAATGGAACTTACGGCAAAAATAGTGGAAGTCCAAGATGGCTGCAACTGATCCCCCTTAATAGCCGCCCAAATCTTAATCTCTCCACTAGATTTATTTCTTTTTTGCCACTAGTTCCATTTTAGAACGCTTAACGAAATTTCTCTCATGGCACAGTATAAATAAAAACTTCTCAAGCTTTATAAAATTATCACAGCTTCGCTGCCTTTATTAATTTCTGAATAGTGACTGCCGGCAAGCAATAAGCAACGTTTTCTTGCCGGTGTTCACATAATTAATTCTAGCAATAGTAGTCGAGCTATGCATATTTTAGAACACGTAGTAAACAATTTCCTNCCGGTGTTCACATAATTAATTCTAGCAATAGTAGTCGAGCTATGCATATTTTAGAACACGTAGTAAACAATTTCCTATGCCTTGTCGATGGCTAAAATACAATACAAAATCTATCATAAAGTTGTGACGGAAATTCCGTAAAAGCAAAATGGTTGGTACTGATCCCCTTTGAGATTAGAGAGGAGAAACTGGCACTTATTCCACGAACTCAAGCCGCACACAAAACTGACGTCACTGGCCAGCTAAATGCCGGGACTCCGTTCGCCAATCAACGCCTGACATAATCTACTTGCCAGCCGGGCCGCACAGCCAACAGGTAAGAGGTCAAGGAGGTTAAACAACTATACATCTGAAGAGGTCCTGCTGCTACGTATGATGCCATGTAATGCCAGCTAAAGCCGGGGGACAGAGCTTATCCCTGACTTACTACTGGAAAATATCGAAGGGCACGTGTGAGTGAGCGAAAAGATTTGGCCAGCTCTTAACATCGGGGTCCTGAGAGTNTACTGGAAAATATCGAAGGGCACGTGTGAGTGAGCGAAAAGATTTGGCCAGCTCTTAACATCGGGGTCCTGAGAGTCGATGAGGGTGAAGCGAGGTGAGAATGGAACACAGCGCTGGAATGAAAGGGTGAGGTAAACGGGAGGTCCCCGAGAAAACCCCCGCCGACCAGCGGCATCGTCCGGCACGATTCCCGCTTGCGAAAATCAGTGATCCAGCCGGGGATTGAACTCAGTTCGCCTTGGCGGGAGGCGAGCAGTTTAACCGCTCGGCCACCGTGGCCCCTCGGTATGCTCGAGAAACCTCTTAAACTTATCAACTCGTTTCTCCGAAACCGCACATTCAAACAGTTTCACATTTTGGGAATGGTGCACAGTTTCTCGCTTGCCATCATGAACTGGTTACTTTTCAGAAATAACGGAAGACAAATCAAGGGGAAATAATTTACTTAAAGTAAGCGCGAAATTCCGGAAAAGTTCTAGCGTAAAAAGTAAGATGCTTTAAATTTTTTTGTTTGAATATATATGGAGGGGATGAAAGCGTATGAAATCTAGTAAAAGAACCAAATTTTACGCGAAGGTGGCGTGATTGTTGTGAGTGGCCTGGTTTTCACATAATGGGCTGATAAGTTTACAGGGTCAACTTGAATTATCAGGCATCAAATTTAAACAGTACCTATATCATACTCGTTATATATTTACAACAATAGGCCGATACGAAATAAAATTAATGCTCGATCCATCTTTCTGTTCAAGCATGCGTTTTGATAGAGGCAGCATTCTAAGTGGTTAAATTTAATAGAGTGTATATTATACAGCAAAGACAGTAAGTGAAATATGAAAATTCACAAGTAAATAATATCAAATGATATTCTATTGTAATACAAAAAAACCGGATTCATAAAAAATTAGTTTAAAAAAATAAAATTGATAATGGGACAAAAATTATAATAGAATGTTCATAGAAATTGAAAAAAAAAAATTAAGTGTAATTATTTCTGGAATCTGTAAATTAATGATTCCAAAATAAGTACAGAGACGCTAAATGAGAGGTTTTTCAAAATTTCAGTAACGTTTAAAGTAAATCTTATAGCGTTGTTTAAAAAAAGTTTCAATATTTTTATACGCAGCTGCGAAACAATTTTTTATTTACTTTTTGAGTGCGATTCTTTTTTGCTCGCTACAACAAATTTGTTTTCCTCTGTTCCGAAAAAAATTAAGACGTGGCTATAAGCAGCGAAGTAGCTTATAATGGATTTTTTACTTTCTTATGAAATGTCTCATTTACATGTTTTTTTTTTGACGCAGCGATTACTGCAGCCGTACCATTGTTGCACGCACCGGACGACATCGTCAAGCTTACAGAGACCTCAGCGGGAATACACTGCTATTGGCTAATGCGCTCTCCTGTGTTCCTCTTTCAATCTTGTCCTCCACCGAGTTGAATTCACCCCCAACACGACTATGGCCTCTCCAAATGTTTACTATATTCAACCTCCTTGGTAGTGGTACGTGAAATTTGCGAATTAATTTGGAATCAGCCTAGACTTATCAGTTCTTTACCTACTCGGGACCACATAGGTTGCTGTCATGTACCCAGACTTTTGTTTGTTCAAGTTAGTCGAACCTGATAAACGACTAACTATTTATGCCTATTTACTACTGGCTAGAGAGTTGAACAGGGTGTACTAAGACCACTGTGGTCCAGCCATGAAAGGAAAACCAGAGTATAAATAAGTGCTAATAGGCCGTTCACGGTAAACTGAACATTTTCGAAAGCCCTGCTTAAGGGTCCCGCCTACCTGGAGCTGTTTCCCGCGTTTTAGGCCGAGATGCTCAGGAGCAATAAGGGCGACACTGCCTAGTGCATCAAGTACGCCATCGTCCCTAAGCGCAAGGCTCTGAACTGACGTGAAGAGTTTTTTCGCGCACTGCGTGTACCTAATGGGACTTTCAGCGAAGACGCTATTTTATTGGTGGAAAGTCTGTAGGAAGGTTTAGTGCAGGGCCCTTGAGTAGATTTGTACGTACCCAAAGCGGATATTTAGAGATACAACGCTTTGAAAAATCTGTTTTAGCAATTTTGAACTAATTACAGTATATTTTTTTTTGTGCGACTTGCATTTGTCGAGTGTGAAATGTATTTGTGTGAATTCGTCTCGTCGGGTGACTGCCGAAATTGTCGCTATAAATTTTCTGAGCGTGAAATAAATTACTTTTAATATACGGTAATTAGTGCGAAATGCACGAGGTTGTTTTATATGAAACCCGCGATATAATATTCAGTAACGTTAAACAGTTTTCGAGTAACTCTCTAGTAACACCTGCATACAAAGACAACTGTAGCGGCAGCTCTATTACGGGGACTACAGGAGAAAACTTTCGCTGGAAATGAACATCTAGTGTCCTAACTGGAACGCTTTGAACAAAAAATACTCTTTTTGACGAAGCTGTTTTGGCCATTTTCGTAGTGTACTTCGAAAGCGCAAGTAGCTTATACAGTGATTGCTATGAAACATACTACACTGAAGAGCCAAAAAAATTGGCACACCTGCCTGATGTCGTGTAGGGCCCCGCGAGCACGCAGAAGTGCCGCAAGACGACGTGGCATGGACTCGACCAATGTCTGAAGGTATGCAGGAGGCAATTCACACCATTAATCCTGCAGGACAGTCGACAAATCCAATCTGCGCCAATTTGAGAAATGGTTGCACGTCTGTCACGTTTAATGTCGTCGTTTGTCCCGTTCTTTCACGATATTTTTCCGGCCGCAGCGATGTCGAAGATGTGATGTTTTACCGGATTCCCGATATTCACGGTACACTCGTGAAATGGTCGTTCGCGAACATCCAAATGTTATCGCTACCTCGGAGATGCTATGTCCAATCTCTCGTGCGCCGACTATAACACCACGTTCAAACTCACTTAAATCTTGATAACGTGCCATTGTAGCAGGAGTAACCGATCTAGCTGCTGACCGCATCGCGTTACTCTGATTGGTTCCATACCCCTGTTATTTGCATACGCACGCCTATACCAGTTTTTTTTGGCTCTTCAGAGTATATGATCTGCATGCAAAATCAAGTCTGAAATAGTCGTAGTTCCCACTCATAAATCATAAAGTCATTTGTTGAAGCTTGTGTGAATAACTTCTTACGGAATTCTCAGGTAACTTGTCGCTCATCGCAGTGCATACACGTGAGTTTAGAAGTAGTGGGTTGGAGCACAAACCACGTTTATTATTGCCTATGTAGATTTTAAGAACACCGAATGCACATCCTTTCAATAGTGCACCACAAATGTAATGTTAATACGCAGTAATAAACACACAAATCATTACGTGTGGAATATGTGAGGAGGAAAACAGCTTTTGAAATTTTTCCACCCGTGAACACTGCAAACGTTAAAATAAAAAATGTTTCACCAGGAGTCACGGTTGGCAATATTTTCTGCGCGGTAGATCTAGCTCAGATTCGAGGTGTCTCCGATGTCGTTTAAAGTAATTAAAGATAACGTTCGGAAGAGAATGGATGACACACAAGTTAAAGGGACAAAAAGGAGGTAGTAAGACAGAGCGAGCAAGAGAGATGGAGGGAGAGATAGTAGAGAGAGGGAGATCGTTGGAATTGAGGTCAGCGGTCATTTTGTCGCAAAATCCTCCCGAGCTCGAAACGGTTGATCCAAAATCATGGCGTTGCATGAACAACCATACTTTTCAAACATCCGAAGTTTCTTTTATCAAATATGTTTGAATAAAGTAAGTACATTTGATTTTTTAAAGGCTGCATATACTGTAAATTTTACATATTTTTTCAAGACAGCAAAGGAAAACTTTATACGAGGAAGCACGTCATTCAAATGGAAATTAGAAACTTAAGTGATAGTGGAGTGACGATGAAAGAATGAAAATAAAGAGAGTTGTGCTGTCCTCCTGAAAATACGAATTTCATTAACAAAATAATTTCTCTCCAGAAGTAGGCAAAAAAATGATATCTGAGAACTATGTAAACATGTAGAACATGATCATGTTATTAATTTTATCTGAAAAATCACTTTCACCGAGAAAAATGGGGAAGCTTGAGGTCTGCGTATGACGAACAAATGTGAACGAATTTTGTCAGAAGTAGGTCTCAAAAGAAGAAAATACACCTAAGGACACAGGTGCCTTCACATTATCTTTAACACCTGAGTAAAGGCATCGAGAGCAATGGCCTGTGAAGACGTTTGTAGAAATGTTAGCGCCAGAAACGCAGAGACCAAGCACCTCAGAAAATTCTACATGGGAACAGATGTTTCGGTTTAACTCGTGTGGCTATGCCTATGTAAAGATTCGCCGGCTAAAGACTCACAGCAAGGTCAGGAGTGCACCCCAGAATGACCACTCCAGCCAAGGGAACAAGACACCTACCCTTGCTTTATTATCAATGCTCTGATGTCCGATGTACCAGACTTTATAGGTCCATCTGAATACTTTAAATACGCAATACTTCATATATCCAAACTATATTGCACTATTTAATATGCATTTCTCAAATGTAATTAAAAATCAGAATGGTACAATTTTGTCCATATCGTATGTATGGTTGCATAGGTAAGTACTTCAATAAATAATTAAGCTCCGGCTAGATTTAATTGTAGAGTATTATTTTCTCAAACCTGTTAAATGAAATTTGACACTATTTACGAAAGAATTCCTAGTTTTAAGTATTATATTAAATAAACTTACCAACCGAGTGGCAGAGATGTCGGTTGAAAACAACATTTATACATATTAACCCATATTCAATATTTTATCAGATTGAGGTAAGCCGTGAAAATAAAAATTAATTATCATTTAGTGAAAAGAAACTGCTGTCTTCCAAAAATCAACCAACTCCCTAGCAACCCATATACCGACGTTGGCTCACAGAACAAAAATAATGAACTATCACGCACAATGGAAATAATCATTGACTGGATAAAGTGGCGCTGCAAATACAAACGTAAGAAGTTAACCTGCCGATATCGGCTTGCAAAAAACTACTAATTTAGATGAAGTATGTTAGAATGAGAACCACAGGACGCGAGAACGTTTCATGGGACTGAAGTATTTCATTCGTCGGTGTTTGCAACTTTGCACGGCCGCGGAAAACACTTGCAACCGTCACGATGATAAAATAAACTAGTATCGAGTGAAATTCCTTAGATAATAAATCGAGGTGGACACAAACAAGACAGTCCGAATTCACAAATGAACACATTGTGATCAAGGTAACAAAGCATCTTTGCACACGAAGATATCAAGGACAAGCGAACGAGGGCACGTGGTTCTCAATTCGGACACAGCCTGTTCTCCTTGAAAGGATGTTAGGAGCAGTTTGTCACCTGAACGCAACTGTGCCTAAGGTCGTGATAGATTCAACCGTCTGGTATATTATCCTTTCAGTATTTAGNCGGACACAGCCTGTTCTCCTTGAAAGGATGTTAGGAGCAGTTTGTCACCTGAACGCAACTGTGCCTAAGGTCGTGATAGATTCAACCGTCTGGTATATTATCCTTTCAGTATTTAGTACCGTTCAATCCGGACGTCGTCGATAATCACTTGTTCAAAGATTGTTGCGGACTAGTTTAGTTTCGTTACATATTAAATACTAAATACTAAAACACCAAATATGTCATCATTTTAGTCGACTTATTCTGGTCACGTGACCTTTTAGTAAACTTAAAGTGACACTTCGGACACAGCCTAAGTATTTACAATCATCATCATGCATCCACTAACATGGATATTCATGCAAACGTTGTTGGTTCACGGATAGTTGAGAATGTTTTAAACCTCTGTTTGGTACCTTTTTTTACGCTTATTGGTAGAGGCACCTGCTTTTCGCGGAAAATATTTCAGAGAAAGTTGCGTTTCAACGGACCTAAGTTCAGAATCACTTTCGTGATTGGATAATTCGAATTGTTACGCGTCTTATCTGTCTTCCCACGAATCACGGACGGTCAGTATCGGAGATACTTAATTATGATTTGCTCCTTCATGTGCCTGTTTCACCACAGGCACTGCAAGTGTGCACATGGGATATTGAAGTTTAGCCTCCACGTGAATCTTTCAGCAAAAAAAAACAAGCGGCCCTACTTATTGGATATTCTCCCGCAAAATATGAGACTTGGGCTAATACTGGGTGATTTCAACGGACAAGGCTCTGCTTCGGCGCTCACAGTTGCATATCGTTCAGCGAACACAGCGAAAATTACTTGCTGCATATGCGCCGTAAACAGAGACAGGCACTATATGAAGTACCAAGACGGTTTCATGAATAATTAAATATTAGAGATCTTCGCAAAACTGGATAAAGCATATGCATGATAGAAGACAAATATTTCTGTATTGTTACGAACTAGCTAAATTATTTACATTATTTTCAAGCTATGAAATTTACGTCTGGATACACAAAAATTAAAAAAACATCCACTTCCAGTACCACAGAAGCACGCAGCAGAAAATAAATAAATAAACCTCCAAATTAATGTAGGACTGGTAAGGCCAACAGCAGTTTAACAGAACCTGCAGCGCTAACTAGTAGCGCGTTAACTAGTAGAGCGTTAACTAGTAACGCGCTAACCGCCAAACACGCCCATTGTATTTGATCTAACGACAAAAATTCATGCGGTTATTACTTGAATTTGTGAAATTATTGGAAACACATCAGTTTCAAGTCTACCAAACATTTCTCTTTAAAAAAATTATAAAATGGGTAGAAATAAACCAGTTAGAACTATGNAAAATGGGTAGAAATAAACCAGGTAGAATTAGGTGCTTTTCCTAACTCGCTGACGCTCAACATTACTGCAGTTATTCTAGCCAGAGTTTAACATTGATACATATGCAGTTACTGGGAGTATTTTGAGTTTGCACTGAATTATACGGAGTTACTATTAGGATTTTGGGTTTACACTAAAATAATTATGCCGTTCCCGAGAGTATTTTGAGTTTATGTTAAAGAATATGCGGTTACAAGTAAGATTTCTAGTTTATGATAAGCTTATGCAGTTAGCCTACTGGGAGGATTTAGAGTTTATGTTGAATATGTATTCGTGTACTGTATCAGTGTATCTTCAATTTAAATTGTCTAACGACTTTTTAAATATTTTAATTGTAAATATTCCTACTTAAAACCAGGGCTTTGTAACGTTTATGTCTTGCGTTTTTTCTTTTCTCCGTTGAATTACAAGAATTAATTTTCATAAAGCCAAGTAATAAAGAGAAAACAAACTTCGTTAGCTGCAAATTTCCAGAAAGAGTGGAAATTAAATATGAACGTGTTTAATTACTCAAAATGTTAATAAAGGAAATTTCGACGTGGAACTTTAGTAGAAATATGTTCATTAACTAACTAAGAAAATTGGACTAAGGCAACGATCTTAAAAGAAGAGTTGTCATTATCCTATAATGTAATATATCACTTGGACGTTAGCCAAAACACATCAGAAAGGGGAGTCACTGAAATCACGAATTTTTTCATTACTTTGCGCCTTAGTCTCGCCGCTCTACTTCGGAAGGAAATGACGTATGAAGAGATCTGGGCGGCTCTTAGAAACGAGGTCTTGAAGAGCTGATGAAGATGAAACGAGGTGGAAATGGAGTTGCGCCGGAATGAAAGGGCGGGGGAAACGGGAGATCCCCGAGAAAGCCCTATGACAAGAGGTAGGCGAATTTGATGCTGACACGACGAAACAAACAGAAGAAAATAAATGTAAATCTAATTCATCCTTAGTTGTCAACATAGGAACACCCCAAATACCTTTACTCAATTTACTGCTGTTAGGTGGTTAGAAAAATATTTTCACTTGTAACTCATAGCAAATTATACGACAATTTTGTGACTTTCCACGATTGTTGAACTGTTGCTACCCTGTTCCACTTGATGCTTTGTGCCATGCATATCGTTATGTTTACCGAGATTATTGATTTTCAAATTTGTTTGTGAAAAGGACCTAAAAAATACAAAGAGGCGTCTCCAGTCTTTATAATTCGTAACTGTAAAAAGTATTTGAAGTCAACCCCAAAAATCATGTATGCCATTTTCCCACTATATTAATAGGTGTGGGGAAAAANTGTAAAAAGTATTTGAAGTCAACCCCAAAAATCATGTATGCCATTTTCCCACTATATTAATAGGTGTGGGGAAAAGACCCCTTAATAAAATGAAAGATATCGAGACAATATTAACCTCAGCGAAGATCGGTTTCCTAGATACTTTAATGTTCATGTTATTACGTATAAGTTAGGTTTACAAGGTAGCCAATTTCTGAATTCTTAGGTTTTTATCGTATTACTGTGCTTTGACGAATATTTTTATGTTGGCTATAAAAAAACGTGAAATGTCTACAGTTTGTGACTCAAAATAAAGCTCGAGTCATGATGGAAAACGTGAACATACTAGACGAACGTGTACATACCAAGATGAAAGTCGGTATTCTTTATGGCCCGGTTCATTATTGTACCATCGTGTACGTTAGGGACGTTAACGTACACGATGGTCATGAACCGTGCCGTAAAGAATACCTACTTTCATTATGAAACGTNTGTAAAAAGTATTTGAAGTCAACCCCAAAAATCATGTATGCCATTTTCCCACTATATTAATAGGTGTGGGGAAAAAACCCCTTAATAAAATGAAAGATATCGAGACAATATTAACCTCAGCAAAGATCGGTTTCCTAGATACTTTAATGTTCATGTTATTACGTATAAGTTAGGTTTACAAGGTAGCCAATTTCTGAATTCTTAGGTTTTTATCGTATTACTGTGCTTTGACGAATATTTTTATGTTGGCTATAAAAAAAACGTGAAATGTCTACAGTTTGTGACTCAAAATAAAGCTCGAGTCATGATGGAAAACGTGAACATACTAGACGAACGTGTACATACCAAGATGAAAGTCGGTATTCTTTATGGCCCGGTTCATTATTGTACCATCATGTACGTTAGGGACGTTAACGTACACGATGGTCATGAACCGTGCCGTAAAGAATACCTACTTTCATTATGAAACGTACACGTTCCTTACGCACACGTTTCTAATCGTAAACCGAGATTAACAGCTCGCCGCGATACAAAGAAGTTTCGCCTCTGTACTTGGTTTCTTTCTGCACATAACCATGCTCCTGGACTGCATGCATGAGCTCCCCCCCCCCT
>NQII01007457.1:10869-83381 GCA_002778355.1 Clitarchus hookeri
GACTCTTCCGCTCCTTACTGCCTTTTATCTCTACCATTACTCACTTTCCTTCGCATATAAGTCTATAGCTTACATCAATTTTTGTCTTCGCTTTCTTTCTCCCTTTTTCTCCTAATCTGATTCCTGATTGCTGTCTTATAACTCGACATCCACATGACACAAATATATGCAAATAACGATGTAAACTGATCTAAAGCATGAATTTCATAGGGTTTTATAATGGTTTATGGGAATTTTTTTTTATCGGTGACATAAATTTACTCAGCTACCGAATATTCTTTCTCCATCTCTTTCTGAAACTGTGTGTTTCGAACGAAAATAGCTGTCGTAATGCATACTTTTCATTGTGTGTGTGCTAGAAACGTTATTTAATTATATCCAATTTCGGAACATTCTTTCTAATTTAGGGAGGAAAATATGTGCAGAATGTTTATGTAACTTCGGTATGTCTACTATAGCAGTTAACAAATATTTTGCATCTGTTTTTATTGTAATAAAAGCAAATCCACGCACATTCCTCTCAAGTTAGTAACGTCTAAAGATGGAAATTTTAAAGAAAGAGAACGGAGCACGCAGAAATAATCAGAGTTCGTACAATCCACCCCTGAGTCTTATATATCGTTTCACAGACAATGCAAACTGCATATTAATAGGGTTTCCTCGTATATTAAGACTCATTCTTATCGTGTTCCTTGAAACCACGTTCGAAAATAAGGAGTTACTAATTGCCATTGCATGTTTTTGTATGCGAGATGTAGCACTCACTACATCAGCTTCATTGAACTATTTCCAGTTTTTAACATACGAGGGCATATTGAAAATATTATTTTCCCCTTCAAACACAAAAATAAATACTAAATGAAATTTCATAGTAATAAAATCAAATGTTTCAACTAGTTACATTTTTCTATAACACTCTCACTATATTAAATCTCAAATTTTTTCCAAAAATATACTTTAATTCAACAACTGTTTATGATACTACACAAAATGGATACCATTTGGTTTATTTTACCCAGCAGAGCTGCTGTACAAATTACAGTGTAGGAGTAATCAAGTAAGATATTTAATGCACATTATACATATTGGCTATATGGCTTTAGGGGTTACAAGTTTTGTTTCGCATTGTAAAACATACACGTGTATATATATAAATGCATGCATGTTTAATAGCCTGAACCTACACACTGCAAAACACAAGTTGTTTGCTGTGTTATTCCCGAATTTTAACGTGAGTTTTCCATTTCATATTAACGACTTTATAAACAAATAGAAACAAAACAAGCGTCCCTATTCAGTATCGGGAAAATTACAGTCTAGATGCTTCTAAGGATAAACGGTTTTATTTCCCGCAGCTTGTATATACGAAAATCTTCTTAGTCATGACTCGGCTGTTCGACGATAAAAGTTTCCGCCGTATATAAACTTAAAAAAAAAAAAAAAAAAAAAAACAAGAAAATTAAGGCAAAAATAGGCTCTCTTTTTTTTTCTGCGAAACGAATGGTAGTTGTTTTGCGCAGCTTTTACGTGATGTCCGTTTAAGTGATCTACGCCCCGCATTTTATTTCGCTGTGAAATTCGTGTCATATCAGCAATACGCAGTGCCTCCAATCTTGCCTCTGGAAGAGTCGACATCAAGCTCATAGTTTGAGAGCACGTCTGTGCGTGCTTGTAATCTACTAGCCGATGTAGCAGAAACTCAGTGCAACTGGAGATGCGTGACGTGGAAGAGTGCGCAGGCGTCTACGAAAAGAACCAGGCGTCTCCCAATCAAACGGATTGAGTGCGTCCTTGCAGCGTATAGCAGTTTTCAGAACTATACAAAGAGACGTGTAAGAGAGGTATTGTCGCTTTGCATAGGTCGACTGACGACACACAAGTGGAGAGACTCGCTGCTCAGGAAATTTTCTACTTGCCAATAAAATACAATCATCTGCTGCACTGAACCAATTCTGAACTATAGCGAAAACATGATGTAATGTAAATTTTCCAATATAGCTAGCCGTTTTATTTTTATATTCTAGTTTCCCGAGGGGATTTTTCAATAAAATGCTTTCTGATAGACTTATCCTACTAATATTATAAATGCGAAAGTCTGTGTGTATGTTTGTTACCACTCTGCTCCATAACGGCTGAACGAATTTTGATGAAATTTGGTATGTAAATACTTTAGGTCCTGGAATAGGACATAGGATACTTTTTATTCCGTAAAAGTGTACGGTTCCTGCGGAATAACAACAAAACGTAATTTTGCAACCGCTGGAAACGTGACCGAAATTTTTTTTTTTTCCTCTGGTGTCAGAGTTTATCAGAAATGGTTAAACGACTGCTAGCACTCGATAACAACCAGGACCGAATATTTAACGTGCTCTCCGAAGCCCGGAAGCGCTCAGATGTTATGCCACTAAACGGTCACCCATCCAAATGTGTGCCGCTGGGAATGTTGCTTAACTTTGGTGATCGATTAAGATCCCTCAGCCACGATTATTTGTCAAGACACGGCGTGAAAAAATTTTTTTTTTATGGAAAATAGTAATGACAGCTTGCCCGCAGTAATGCGTGTACAACCAAAAACTGTCAAATCAAGGCCGAAACCATCGCTGCTGTTTATAATGATATCCGCTTTCTATCTTGTACTAGCACTTGTACGCTAGAATTTTATTGCAGTCGCAATAAAATAACGAGTTTTCCTCACGAAGTGTACGCTCGAACGCACACGTCATTGTATAAGAGCTACAGTTAATTCACGGTTTCTTCACACTTTTGAAACAAACTTTTGAAAAGTCACCGCGTGAGTAACATGTTCACATGCTTCTTTAAATAACTCATATTCCACAAATATTTATCACTGTGATTAACTTTAAAGTATAATAATTTTAATCAAATTAAAATTTAACTTATATATATATTTTATTATAACATTTATTTTGTATTTAATATGAATCATAAACAGTAAGAGCAACGATGTGTTGGCAACGGCTAGTAAACATAATTTCATAGTTAAAATTGTATGACCTAGTTTTTGGTTTCGCTATCTGTAAATAAAACTTTTCCTGGTGAATCATTTACATTCTCAGGTAGCACTGATGGAAGCATATTTAATTATTACTGTTAAAACATCAGCGAAAATACACTGCGTAGGCCCTAGTGACGTTAGTTTTTCTTTTTTCATCCGATGGAGAAAATTGAATAGGCGGAGCAGAGCTTTCCGCTTTCTTTATTAACTCTACATATTTTGCAATGCTAGTAGCTAGAAAATTATACGTTTTCAAATTTAGCATATTCTATACTCATCACAGTAAAAATGATGATGGAATTTGTGATTCAAAGCTGAAACGAGATTTTAATATTTGAATCAAGTGTGTAAACTGTGTGTTTTTTCAACATACTTAGGCAAGTACGAGGTTGTGACAAAACAATTTTTCACCAGAAATAAATATACTGTAACGCGTGTTGTTTCGGTAGCAGATGGTGTTTATGAAATCGAAATGGCCATTGTAGCATCGTGGCCGTTTCGCTGAGCCAGTGTGTGTGTGTGCGTGTGCGTGACAGAAAATATTGAATGTGCGATATTTATAGGCTATGTTTTAACAGTACAATGTTTGTAGGAGTAAATTAATTATTTGAAAGTCACGTCTGTTTATTTATCACAACTTTGTAACTGAAACTAGTAGATAGAAATAGCCGATTCGAGGACAGAGTATGGGGGTTGCGGATCTGTGGATCTGCCGCCATTTTGGATCCACCATATTAGATGATGTTATAGCCGCCTTATTGGGTCCGCCAGCTTGGATGACATTACAGCCACAATTAGGGATTAACCATATTGGATGACATTACAACTGCATCTTGGATACACCATCTTGGATCATGTCACAGCCGCCATATTGTTTCCAGCAGCCATCTTTTTTTCCTCCTGCCATCTTGTTTCTGGTCACTATTTGGTTTCTACCTGCCATTTTGTTATCGTCAGCTATCTTGTTTCTGCCATCTGCCATCTTGGTAGGTACAACCAACAGCCATGTTGGTCGGTGCAGTCCATCTTGGTAGGCCTCTGCTGTAGTATTCCCATCGTCCACTCGAGTGCACCACCAATCCCTGAAATGTTGTTTATTGCTGGTAGAGTATGCCACCCTATTACTCACCTTCGTTAGACCCCACCATTTTGTTTACACTTATATTTTGTTTACATTGACTGTTGCTAGGGGGCACACCAATCGTTCTACTACCATATTTGTTTATGGAGATGGCAGCTAGAATGTGCTGGTGTCGCTCTCGCTCGGCCACCATGTTGGTTCTAGAGTTGGCCACTAGGGGTGATATTTTTTATTTGATTTTCACAGACCTCAAAATATTATTTGGAGGAGGGCAGAATCGAACTGCCGAATCTTGGGTCGGCATGAAAATTCCTTAAACCACCCTGCTATCGGGACATGTGTTGTTACAAGGGTTTAAAATAAGTATATGTATTATCATGTGTATGGGGAAAAACTATATTTAAAAACGATGTAAGTTTTTGTTGTCATTATTATTTTAGAATAATAATATTTTTAGTCACTTTTCTAAAAATACTTTTTCGTATAAAAATTATGAAAATATGTATTTAATAAAACATATGTTTTTTTAAAGCATTATTAAATGTTTTACTTTATTTATTGTATTTTTAATACAGTTTTTATTTACATAATACTTTTTTCATTGAAGACATTTCTCTTGTGTTGGTCATCCATTCTTTGGTTTAGGCTGCTAATCCTTGCTGAAGATGTCAGCAAAATTACTGCAGCAGGGGTATTTTAAATTAAATTTAATGCATCATACTTTCTTTTAAACTAATTTTATTCAGTAATGTACAACATGAGGAAACACATAGCCTTTGAATAAAAGTATTTATATATACAGCTACCTATTCCACAGCAAGTTCACCTCTCGATGTCCACTTCAGTGACCCAGGAATTGTAGCGGGCATTGAAACACCACCACTGGATAAATGTCTGGAAATTTTGTCGGCTGGATCTCCTTGGTGTAAAAGACACCATGGATGAGTACTGTGTTCAGATCTTCAAGATAGTAGGTCCTCGGAGCGTAGTCGCATATGCATCGCACACAAAACAGTTCGGGGCTCCAATTCACTGTGAACCCTTTCTATAAGATGCCTTTCTGTTTGAAGATGCGCACCAGGTCGCCGATTTTGGCTATAGGCTTGCAGGAGTCCTTCCTCTTAGGAACAGCATACACAGTCCGAACCAGGGAGTCGTACTTGACATCCTCAGGCTTCATGCGAGTGGTCGAGTGCACTGTAGAATTATACTCGCGGACGAGTTTCGGCAGTAGCTCAAGCCACTTGTAGCTACCATTCGCCACGAAATGCTACCATATCTTACCCTTCAGAATCTTGTTGAACCTCTCGATGATAGATGCTTTGCGATTGCTGTACATGAAATAATGATTTATGTTATGTTTCTTCATCAGGGCCTTGAACTTTACATTGTAGAATTCCTTGCGTTGTTCTGTTTGCAAATTGGTCACGATGTGTCCTTCGTGCAACACATCCGCCATGGCATCGGTGACATCACGTGCATTCTTTGACTTGACCGGCCTGGCCCAGGCGAATTTGCACCAACATATTAGCATTATCGCGAAGCAGTTGTTTGGGATGCGCGAATGTCTGGCTAAGGTACACGCAGTCCAAATTTGCATGCTGTCCCATGCTAAAGTACTCCTGGATGCAAGTCTGTTTCTCGCATGCCACATCGTCGAAAATAAACACAGAGTTTGGCAATACTTCGCTCGGGGGCATGATGGTCTCGTTATCACTGCAAGGGAAATATTGCACACCATCTACGGCCTGCAGTACTTGAGGCAGTCAGTGGTATTTTGATTCTTGGGGTGATTTGGAGTACAGGTACACATTCTCGAATCTAAGTCCATCCTGTTCTTTCAGCAAGCTCAGCAGAAACCATGTTTTCCTACAATTTGATCGTCCTGCAATGATACACCCTACTGTATTCGGAAATAAGCTTCCATGTCGCGATTGGAGGGAGATAGCTTCATATTCAGCATGAACACATCTAGGTAGAGTAACATCTTGCTTGACGATTTGTAAACTATTTTCTTCTGCTTGGTTTATATCATACACTGGATGAGGAGTATAAAGACGAGGTAGCATAAAAAGCCTCTTGATAACATTAAGCACATTTTCTTGATAATATAATGTATCTTCAAATTATCTCTCCGAGTAAACTGCTTCTGGCATAGTTTGTAATGAAATGACATATTTTAATATGTGACACATAAGTATTGTTCTGAATCCAGAATGTTACTGAAACAGAAATGTATAAAAGGAGCATATTTATAAGTTTTTAGGTCAGTCCAGCATGATGTCTCGAAAAAGTAAGAACATATATGGAAGTGGGATCGTCGATACGCTTATCAACAATCAACCATTCGAGCTGCGCATTCTTGGATACAAGTTGTGCGATACGGTAGTCAATGAACTGGACGAGACATGCAAGCAACACGATGTCGCCTATTCAAAGCACAAGGATCTAGAAACCCGATCCCATGCAGACAAGATAATTGCACAGAAGGCCGACTAGATAAGAAAATTATCAGATACTGGGCTTGGAGAAAAAAAAAGCAGCAGGGACATTTACATTTCCAATGTGATGAAGGCCAAAGTGAAGATGGGCATGGGTGCAAAGAGCATGCAGAAGGCGCAAGTGAAACGAAAAGTGATGAAAAAGGGAAGAAAAGCATGCAAGACCAAAAAAACATCTACTCAGAGCCCTCGAGGGCCTAATCGGAGCCACGAGTGGTATCGTCCGAGCTGTCAACACAGCATCGAACAAAAGGAAGCAGTTGTTCGAGGCCCAAAGACATTATGCAAATATGGAAGCTATATTTATGGGTAAAAAAAATGGCCAAGGTCTCAACCTGAGGCCATACCCAGTAGGAGGTGGAAGTGTGCAATAGCGATGCAGCAGGAGGTGATAATGAAATCAGTGCCGAAACAACTGCTCACGAATGTGGACTTGGAACTGTTTGCATGCAAATTGAAGGTTATATTATAGATTATAAAGGAAGGTTCATGCGAGATGCATTAACCAAAATGTAAACATAAACCAAAATTTAATGAGTGCATCATAATTAATCTGGACACGACAGCCGGGCCCAGCACACACTGGGTAACTTATGTCAAACAAGACAAATGTGCAGACTATGACAGATTCGGGAATTTGCATCCTCCACCCGAGCTGCGACTGTACCTGAAAATAGCAAGCTTACTTACAACTACAAGATAGAGATGATGCCGAACATGTGCAACTGTGGGCATTTGTGTCTTCGCTTCCTTGTTCGTTCGTACAAGTAATTGAATAAAATGGCTATACATGGACCGGAAACCATCATTCATCTCGATAATGCTACCTTGATGGGTCGTAGCTCCGAGCTGTTTGTGGTACATTTTCTGCAACCCGACCTGGAGGGGGAATGATGCATAGGTTTGGTGAATTTTCAAACCTACATTACGGTACCAAGCATCGATGAAAAAAAACTGCAAGATGTATCTCGAGAAAAGTGGCAATATCACCCATGAGATAACATTGTCCATTGGCTCTTACGAGTTAGACGACATTGCAAGGTACATCGAAGATTTGCTGTCTCCCGACACAGAATTCGAACTACATGGAAATTCCAATACTATGAAGAGTGTCATCAGATGCAGCGAAAATATCGACTTTACGAAACTGGATTCCATCAGAACGATGCTGGGGTTCGAGCCGCGCATCAAGAAAGCTGGCAAAATCCACGAATCGTCGCGAGCTGTAAACATATTGCCTGTTAATGTGATGAAAATAAACTGCAATTTGGCGAGCGATAGGTATCTCAACAGTAGACCAAGCATTATGCTGGAAGAGTTTTCGCCGATGGACCCTCCAGGTTTATAAACTCGTCACGACACCACAAAGCAACATTTATGTTCTGGCTGTCGCGGAGATAGCACACGAGGTGGTAGTGAAGGCCGTCGACCAGCTCGGAGAGTTGGTGAACTTTCGAAACGAAGAAACCACACTATGCTTGCATCTGAGAATATGGGAATAAGTTTTATGGCAACCAGAGGCTATAAAACAAAGCAGCACACCAAATGGGCAATCAGTATGCCACAGGTTACCAAGGTGTTAACACATGCCAATGAAATTTCTCTTCCCAGTCTTGGCTTCGAGGTCGATCGCATTGGAAGATTACATAAAAATCGACAAGCATGTTGTTTTGAAGACAGCATCATGGAAGTGGAACTTCATGCATACCAGACATTCCTGATCGGACCATACATGTTACCGTCGGAAGTTCGGATAGCAGTCCAACACCAAGATACCTGCACTATTCCTTGTTTAGTCATTCCTGAGATTCAGTGTACACTGATGAAAGAAGATGGATCCAACCCTGCATCGAAGAAAATTAATAGCAATGGTATTATCCACCTCATCGATCACATCACATATTTGCTCAATGATGTCGAGGTAGACCAGACGAGAGATGTCAGCATAATAGCGATCAAAAATTACCTCTCGCTCATTCTGAACGAGCTGTCTGCGGCCAAGATGGCAGGCTGGGGGATAGTAGATGACTACAGTGTTCCTTCATGTTCCGGATGGAAATTCCTAGCGATGTTGCTAGGATTCACCGAAGACTACAAACGAACTATCATCAATTCGAAGCAGGAACTGGTACTACTCCTAGCCAATATTGCACACACATGCCATCGGGGCTAAGGGGGGAAACTTGGAAACATTGGAACTGAAGCTACAGTCTATGGAATGGATGCTGCCTCATGTTCAGCTGAGTACTACCGAATACATCAATATGCTGAAGAATGTGGAAGACGGCAAAAACATAGATGTAGCTTTCAGGTTGTGGAGTCTCGAGACCTATCCCGGATTGCCTGCAAGCCAGCGCATCAACTGGATGTTTAAGTCCAGCTTTGCCACCGAGAAACCAAGGTTCATCATGGTCTGACTACAGACCGGAAGACAGCACAATTTGTGAGTGGGCCGTTTGCAGTTCAACACATGTCAAATAGAAAATGTGAAAATATATTTGAATAGCGAAAGCTATTCATACATGGATATGAACATGAGCTTTGAATATGGGCAGTACCTGCTGGCATATCAAATGTATGTTAAATTCCAAAATACATATAATGGGTGCACCCAATCCCCGAAACTGAGCCCAGATACCTTCAAGAGTTTGGCCCTGCTGATGGTGTTCGATATGAGTAAACAGGACGAGCATATTAGTTCGAATGTGATAGACTGCAGGATCGAATTCACTACACATGGAAATATTCCTGCCAACATGTATGATTTCTGCCTGATAGTTCACGACAGACTCGCATAGCACGATTGCCGAGACAAAGTCGTCAAGATACTTTCGTGAATGCCTCCGAGAGTATAAATACGATGGGCTATAAGCGATATGTGTTTAGTTTATTTCGATCATAAACAGCAGCAGGATGTACTGTAATCTGCAAGGCTTCCAGAGCCAGAGCAGCTACGTGCCCAAGGAGATTGCAGTGTCCTACGACTACGATATTAAAATGCACATGCGCTCCTTCCGACCCCCTTATTCGTGGAAACTGTTGGCCAAGAAAAGCGAGAAGACGAACGACTGGCTGACCAAGTAACACCACAGACTGGAGTGGGACAAAGGCAAGATTCCATACCACCAAGTAGGAAACGTGCTGCGCGACTTTCTGATGCAGAACCGTAAGGACAGGTTTACTTGGCAAGGCCCGAGTAAAAGAAAAAATGGTTTAGCAATTTGTGCAAAAGCGAAATTGAAATCATTGACGTGCAGTTAAAGTACGGGCGTCCTTAGCTGCGCAAGCTGACGAAACTTTACAGCGATTCGCATTGTCATGTCTGCGACAGGTCAGAACCTGACTGGACACGCACGTGGAGGAATGCACAGCTGCTGCGCAAATGGCATGCTTCGTCCTTGGTCAGTGAATCTGCTGCCTACTACGAGACAAGAAGACATTCCGATATCGGTTCCAAACAATTAAAAATATGAACAGACACAGAATTTTTTTTTGTGTTATGGCATTCTTCTATTTATCTGTATAATGTATTGTGTGTGTAAAACCATTTAAATGTTTTTTTTTTTACCCTAACTCGTTTGACTACTATTAAAGAAAATCCACATACTTCTTATGCTATATAACCTTTTTAAGTATTGGTGTAACATTGATGTAGATTGAATTCGCACAAATGGACCTGGTAATGTACACATGCCTTCAAGTTGAAACAGGTAGTGAGAAGTAACTATGAATGGCCGATATTCGAAATTTGCAACACGGCGTCGTTTTCAATGGCAGTGTGGAAAACCCTCTGTCGGAAACTGGCTCGCTAAATTTGTATAGGCTATTCACGGTAAAGTGAGGACTTTTGAAAGCCCTCTCATTTTGAATAACAGTCAATAAATATATTTTATTTTAGACTTAGACGTTAACTTCCGCGTGCGGTGGAAAATACACGCTGTATTTATTGCTTACGTGGCAATATTTATTTTAAAATGTGGTTAAATTATAAAATATGGCAGAAAGGAAAAAGTAACTAGGGTCTCAAAAGTGCTCACTTTACCCTGAACAGCCTATAAGCAATTTTCATGGAAAGGAAATAGAAAGGCGACGATCCATGGGCGACTTCCTGAAGCAACGTTTCACGAGGAGCGTGTGTAAACAGACTGCGTATGTAAGCTGTGGGATAATCGATTCCAAACTCGTACACACACACACTGACGTGTCTGATGCAAAGGTCCAAATACGAAAGCATACAAAATCGATCTGTTGACTCGCTATAGCAAGGTGTTAAACGGACAGGTGGGATATTTTAAGCCAAATATACCTGTGTGTAGAAGACGAATATTTGATCCGTCATGAAGGCACTTAACGCGTCCCTGGGGAAATATTTAAAGGTTAAAATGAAACATCAAAAACCTGAAGCAAAGAAACACTGCTTCTGTCAAGTATGGAAACAAAAATGTCTCTATATCTACGGCAACTGTCTGCCAGGGGAACTATTTCACTTACTACTACTGCAGACAATTTAATGTTTGAAGAGATATGATTTAGTCCAAACTACTGTAAGCTAAAATTAATTTTGTAAACCTGTTCACCTGTGCAGAAGATATTTTAGCGTGATGATTGTAAACATATGTGACTGCGAGTGGGTTTAACTAATGGCTACATTTATTTATTTATTTATTTTTTTTTTTTAATAACTTAAAAGTATGGGAAATTCCCATTATGAACTCCGCGAACAAATTTTTTTGTGGTTTTCTGCTAATCACGGCCATTATTNTTTTTTTATTTTTTTTTTTAATAACTTAAAAGTATGGGAAATTCCCATTATGAACTCCGCGAACAAATTTTTTTGTGGTTTTCTGCTAATCACGGCCATTATTCAAAACTGTAGCCGACACATTAATTGTGTACTATCTTGAAGTTTGTGTAAGAAAAACGTAAATCATAAATTCCCGGAATTCTCTCAATTATTTTTTTTTTTGTAAATTAAATTCTCATACTATTTGCACTTTCATAAAATATCAATTTTGTTAAAAATATAAAATGTATTTTGGCATTTTAATGCCCTAAGTATAATGTAGCCTGATTTATTNTATTTTGGCATTTTAATGCCCTAAGTATAATGTAGCCTGATTTATTGCATTAGCCCGGGTTTTGAAACTAAAAACGAATTTACAGTATTGCTACACGCTAAAGACTTGTTTAAGAAAATATTATTTTTACGGAAATATATTTTTCACATTAAGTTGATTATTTCAGTAAAAGAAAAGAAAATAATTATCTTTCCTTAATGTATACGAACTTCCCGCCTATTTCGATTATTTTTTCCTGTTAACAATTAAATGTTCTCATTTTATATGTCTTCGTTTAAAACAACTTTTCAACCGTCAATTCCCACTGCCCTTTCTTGTGGACTGTAAAAGCCTGTTATGCAGTAATTAAATGATTAGCATTGCAATGTTCTTTTCCAAGCCTCTTAAAAGAAACAGCCAACAAAACTGGCTCGTAACCGTATAATTGCGTGCGTCCTAACAGAATAACAACAAAAGTATCCAGCAGAAAATGCTAACATCTTAATGAGGATGCCGTTTCATACGGCTGCACTAAGCTGTTACGTGTTCTATGGCTTGCGCATTCAGATAAACTATTTCACTTAAATTATGCACACTTACGTCCACTGTTGCGTGTCTCACGCCGAGAAAACGCCGTTAGCGTTGAAAGTACCGTTCAGACCCGTAAAGGGAGTTGAGAACCTGTAAAAAAATAGAAAAGAAATAAATTTAGCATATTTTTTATAAACGTTGCATAGTAACGATAACATTGATCTAATTTGAGATAGTTCCCTGAGTAGCCTAGTTATTTACGTTAGTAATATTATGGATACATTTAACTAATATGCCTCAGTTTAAAAGCTTACTACTTACGTATATGCTATCTGAATCCCACAATATGGTTAACTTTAATTTTTTACTTAAGTCTGATTTATGAACCAGTGGCTGTTTAGAAAAAAAAACACAATGCTTATTTGTCGTGTCAGGACACTTAGTTATAAATGTATATTGCATTTTGATAATCAAAGTGAGTCGGTAACCAATGAATTTTGGATCCATAAAAAGATTGTTTAGCTGGAAAACAAATATAAAAACATTGAACATACCAACCGACAAATAGCATACCTGAAGCATGATCAGTATTGTACGTTAAGTCAGTGATTAACGATTCATTTTCGGTTCAAATGTAACAACTCTTCGTTGATCGTACTTTTTCCGAGGTTCACGGAAAAATTAGAACGCTTGAAAGCTCTAATTTTCTTCCAACGTTCTAGAAAATTAAAAATTTACATGAACTTAATAATTAATATCCATTCGGTAGTTATGTGACCTTATTAAATTGTTATTGCCATAAAAATTTGTGTACAGACAATTCTTTCTCTAATGTGAATAAAACAGAAAGAAACCATTTACGTGGTAACAAACTTCAATAAAATATAAATAAACAAGTTGAGTTGTTAACCACTTCAAGTATTAAATTTTCATTAAGACCTAGAGACATTGAATTACTTTTGATAATCAGTTACAGTAAATATTATTTTACTTATTTACGCTAAGGTATACGCAGTAATGAGCAAGGAAAATTCAAATGGATCTAATTTTGATTTCAAGAGTGCGATTTAACCGTGATCCGACAACAGTCGTGTTTGGGACTCTCCAGGATTCATTAAAACTTCCTCGCAGTGGAAGATGTACGGTGACCTTGCACCCGAGGATAAGTGGTCCAGCCTTTCTTGCCTTCAGAGTACCTTTTGATAATGTGTATTCTTCCACTTCTCGTAATAATTAATGTTGTCATCAGCCTATTGGCCAGTGTTCATTCGTCGACCAAGCAACACTTTAAATTGTTACAAAATTAAATGTACATTTATTTTATAAGAATCCTCACTCCACTTTTTATAAAATAAAATGTTTTAATTCAGTTGCCGTGAATTTTAAAATTATGCTTGTAATAACAATTTGTCGAGCTATGTACTTTCCGTAGTTCGCCTCCAGTACCACAGTGTAGACATGCGAGTCTGTGCTCACACTGCACTAGGTTCATTTGCGGGTGAGTTTTTCTTTTCTTTGCAAAGATAAATTTCTAACGTCCTTAACTTCAAAGCATGCTTGTACCCTGTGTTTTGTAACCTCGCGAAATGTCATATTCGAAAGCGCGTCGTTGCGGTCGAACAGAGAAAACGACATCTTACAAGCCTAAAAGGAGCGGCAGGGGAAAAAAAAATTCTGGAACAAAGGCACTTGAATCGAGACCAACGGTGGTTCTATAAGTCACGAAGTCGGGGCGGAAGAATTCTAGTAACGCGCCCGCAAGTCGGCAGGCCATCGAGAATGTGGGACGCGATGTAACAGGCTCATGGCGTGATGCGTTGGTAGCAGCCTGTTCTACAGAACACTGTTCAAAGAGTGAGATTTCTACCTGCAACCAAGGTTTGCAATGACTGGCCAGTACAAGGTCACTGCTCGATGTGTACGCCAAGGGTAAGGTTAATTCTACTGAGGTCGAGAAGCTCAATGCTTTTAGTTTGGCAAATTAAATGTTTCGGCACCAGGTAAGCGCTAGTGTCGCATGTGTACCGGATTTTCTCTATGTTCTACGTTAAGAAACAAAGCAAATGCAATAATCATAAATCAAATATAAAATAACTACTTAACTAAATATAAATTTTTCTCTTTTGTTTTTCACGTAGCTTAAAATTTTAATTAAAAGTGACCTCTTTTGAACACTGCGCAGCTAACGGCGGGAATTTTCTCTGCGCCGAACTCCTCCGTAGGAAAATTCATTTTGTTCCTAACCTGAGTAGAAGTTAACCTTTGCCAAGGGATTTATGAATATTAATTTCCTTGCCTTTGAGTGCACAAACGAACAAGAGTGAGACGGCATTATGGACTGTGTTACCTCCCAGACACACAAAACTATTACATCCTGCTTGTAGCCACATTACCAAAATTATGTATTGTAGAACGCACACTGCACACCACGACACTTGAAGCTTCCAGTGAAAGAATTTCACATTCTATGTATTGCAAGAAACGCATCTTTAGAAGTATTATTTTACAAACAGAGAAATTTTGTCGGGTAAATTGAAAACATGCAGGTTGTATGCTTCAAAATTGATAGGAGGAGCTAATTTTAAGGGCGCANCATTAAAACTATCATCTTAAAAAAAGGTACTTAAATTTGACTATACATTGTAAGTTATTTGGTGGGATGCCTTACTTTGATTTTTATTCAGTTAGTTTCCGAAAAATAGGACAAACCGTCTTCCACGTGTTATGGCCAGTCTCCCGTGGCTCAGTCAGTTGGTGCGCCGCCAGGGTGCGGGAGGTTCTGGGTTCGAATCCCAGGTAAGGCATGGGTGTTAGTTTAAGTTGGGTAATAAGTTAGTTTGTAAGCCGTCGCCTGATAAGCTCTCAGTCATAACACCGGGGGGACTCTAATAAGCCCTATGCAATACAATACAATCCATTTTTTATGAGCGAACACTTATTAAGTACAAATGTGTGCATATATATCGGAAGTGTTCTTCAGTACCTCAAGTTACACCTAGTTATATAGCGACCCTACATCTCACAAAGGGCCGCACCCTGTTAGACAACGCAATGATTCATAATTTTAAATTCATTATAGAAATATTATAATTAGAATATAACATTACTATTATTTTCTAACTTATTTCTTTGTAAGGAACCTTGATGTAATGTTTTCAAAACATATTGATATAATTGCATCATAATGTTCAATAACATTTCCCGTATAGGATTCGTTTATAGTAAACAGGGAAAAAAACATGCCTGTGATAAAATGTTTTGACTTTACTAAGCAGAACTGAGGACGAGGGTCTCNCCCCCCCCTTTTTCTCTTCAACCAAATACGAAGACGATACTGCAGCCCTAGCTCATATATTCGATGTGTGTATGCAGATGTATATGCGTGCAGGTATACAGAATGTTTCAGTAAAAGCGTGCAACAATAAAACTGAGATTAGGGCCCGCTACTCGGAGAGTTTCCACACAGGGAATGTGAGGTCTGCGAAGCCAGCGAAAGAAGATGTGGGCATAAACATGTGGGCCACCATGATGTGTGTGGGGTTCGCCCGTCGTTCACAAGGTAGTTCCGTCGTTCCTACATCGCCGCAGTGCGTGCGTGTATCGACTTCAGAAGCAACACGTATTGGATATTCAGCAAGTGCAGCAGAATCTCGTAAGCCATTTCCATGCTTTGCACTGAGGTTGGAGGCAGTCACTTTGAGCAACTCTTATGAGACAAACTGACGCGTTAACACCGGTCCTCCAATGAAATGGTCCTGTACAGTACTGCCTGTCAATAATGTACACGCGCAATGTCAGTGATACACGTAACCAATCGAATATTCGTGTTGGCCAATATTAGTGTTTGACAGTCTTACGCTCATCATTTCCTTTCGCTGGCTTCACGTACCACACGTTCCATATTTCAAAACGTTCCGTGATGCGGCCCCTAATCTCATTTTGATTGTTGCACGCTTCATCTGAAACATCATGTATGTATGTATGTGTGTATGTACGTGTGCATGTGTGTATTTTGTGTATGTATGTGTGTATGTGTGAATTTGTGTGTGTTTGCATGTATGTATTTGTATATTTATGTGTGTATGCATGTATGTGTATATTTATGTGTGTATGCATGTATGTATGTGTGTATGTATACATGTATATGTACATATATTTATATGATTTCATGTAAAAATAATTGTATGTATGTATGTACGCATTATGTAGTGTGTCCGTATATGTTTACGTTCGCTCATGCATACATGAGTATGTATGTACGAAGATATAGCTGTATGTACGTATGTAAATAGGCTGTTCACGGTAAAGTGAGAACTTTTGAGGCCCTAGTCACTTTTTCCTTTCCGCCAATTTTTATCCTCTATCCTCCTTTCAAAATAGATATTGACATGTCAGTAATAACCAGAGTTTGTATATTCCACCGCACTCGCACTATATTTATTTACTATTATTACAAATGAGAGGGCTTTCAAAAGCGTTCACTTTACCGTGAATAGTCTTTATATGGATGCACGTATGTAAAGGTGGTTCGCGATAAAGTAAGCACTATCGAAATTAATCTTTGAAATAAATAATTGCCCACAACTGTGTTCAACTTGCACTCCACAGTTGTATGCAAGCTCCAAGTTAAGTTGCCAGCGTTTTAATAAAAATAGTTCTAAGACTTAACGTTGTACTGCGAGTGTCATATGTTTTACGTCTACTGAGGTCAGTATTTCTTGTTATCATACACAGTAGAGAACGGATTTGCGTGTTATAGTCCATTCACGGTAACTTCGTACTTACCTGAAGCCCTGCTTGAGTTCCACTTCCACGATATTCCTCCGTCTCGTGCAAACAAAGCTTAACCGTGTCTATAAAATTAGACCAAATAAACAACGCGCCGTATTCGTGCGCATTCAGTGTAATACTATTTTGCATAGTAGCTATTTCTTACTAGGCATTACCAACATACCTATTTTCTCGCTGTTTTATTGATATAATTATGAATGAAATATTATGATTTAGAGATAAATTAAAAATTAAACCTCAATTTAATTAAGAATAAGGTAGTTTTGTGTTATTTTATGATAACACAATTATTAAAAACTTGTGATACCTCACATAATTAGAAAACAACCAAACACGCCATACGCGGGGTGATGTTTCAAGGCTTTGATATTTAAAAAGTTTAATAAACAGCGAATACACTATAGCAACATGCTTACTTTCCTGGCGGATGAATACAGTGAGATGGTCCACGGCAATGTTAATTTTCCATACCGCGGAAAGATACAAAATGAGAGGAAAAGTACATCGTAAGCACGGCTGTCAAAAGTGAGCAGTTAATGCTATATTTCACAATAATTTTTATCTCATTATCTGGAAAAATTTATATAATGACCAAATAAACGTAAATATCTGTAGTGTAGAAGAGAGTTTTCTGTATCGTTTTGGTTTACCAGGTATTGCTGCTGCACCCTTGAAGTGGTTCAAATTTGTGTTGTGTCCACTTGTGTTTTCGCATATCTAACACACCCGACTTTCAGAGTTTTGTTTTTTCCGTATACGTCACAATATTCCTAGTCCATCCTGTAATGATTTTTCTGGTTTGGATCCACGTGACATTACACGTTGGAAGACTGTTCCTGCACATGAAGCTGTTGTTAATCAGAATGCTACAACTAGTATTTATTAATCTCCTGTTTTATTTTCGCGTACGAAAATTAAGTTTGAGCTTGGTGACTAAATTTGGTTGTATAGGAAATAAATTGGTACTACTGGCAATTTGCGTGTACTTGGTTATGCACAGCTTGTAGATAAAGCATAATGGCTTCAATTAAAGACCGTTCACGATAAAATGAGCAGTTTTGAAACCAACCTTTGAAAAATGTCACTGCCTCTACCTGCGTATACTTTAACGGGCGCACTTAGTGTAATGCGGCCAGTGGGGTTGGTAACTACGGAGGGAAAGTAGTTCCGTGTCTTAACGTTGAATTAAAACTGGCAGGCAAACATTGCGAAAACTGAAATTATTTCTTTCGTTTCCTGTTTTTTTTAATGAAAAAAAATCTGAAGATAAGCAAATATGTAAAATATTCAATTTTCTAATTATTTCACAGTTTCACTCGGCCGACACATGAACAAAGTTACGAGGACCATGACATTGTTAGTTTTACACGAGGTAGTAGAATATACAACGTGCCTACAAGCAGATCTCCAGCGAGGCTCTCAAAAGTGCTCAGTTTACGTGTGAACAGCCTGTGTGTGCCTCTTGTGTTGTTCTCTCTACGCACTATTCTGGTTTCTCGCGAGGCCCACTGTAGTGGATGTATCAAAAAATAAAGTTTAGTTTGAAACCTTGATGTTATGAACTGCTAGTGCGGTGTCTCTTATCGATACTAAGGTTAAGTCTACTCGGGTTAGAAAGAAAACGAGTTTTCTTATGAGGGAGTTTGGCATAGGGAATATTTCCGCCGCTAGGTGCGCAGTGTTCCAAAGAGGTCGGCTGAAATTAAAATTTCAAGCTATGTGAATTATAAAAGAGAAATATTTCACTCAGTTACAAAGTTATTTTATATTTTATTTACGATTATTACTGTATGTGTTTTTTTTTTTTTAACGTAGGACATAGAGAAAATCTGGCACGTGTGCCTAGTGGCGAAAATGTTTGGTTAGGAAACTTTTAACATTGATCTTCCCGACGTGAGTAGAAGTAACCTTACTGATACGCTCACCTTGTATGGGACCCGAGCTGGGCACCCCCTGGCTCGCCGAGCACGTCGGGACAGTAAACAGGCAGTTTACAGCGCTGGCCCGCCCGCAGAGCGACGCGGGGAGAGGCAATCACATCCCGCCAGTTAATGGACATCCATAAATAAACGACTGGAAAGTTACCGACCTAATTAAACCGGCGGAACAGCTACCCCTCCGCGTCTCCCTCCTCGTCCCGCGGTCCTGGAGGTGTGGAGGCAGGTACATGCGGCGCCTTCCGCGGATCTTGATGAAGTGCGCCAGCGCGAGGCGGCCCGAGAGAAGACTGGCTGTTCGCGCCCCGCAGGGGCCAACACCTCCTCCACGGACAAGTCGAGGCTGCCGGGAGGGGGAAGAAATGAACCTCGCTGCAACCATTCACAAGCTCCATCACCTCCGTCTTGTTCAAGAGCATTTGATACATTAACGGATACTCAACACGTTAATCTCCTTGGAGAGCAACTCGATGCACCGGATGAAATCAACTAAAAACTTGCACCGCCGATATTTCTGAAACGGAAGGTGCTATCGACGTGCTGGTTTCGCACGATTTAAGATCAGACAATGGCTCGTAATTGTAACCTCGACATATTTAATACCTAATAGTAGGAACAGGAAAATTTTCACGTTTTGAATGACACGTAGGCTAAACTCCACTGTCCTGTGTATTTTCGAGACTCCGCTTTCTAACCATTGGCTGCTGCTCGAGTGTGAAGCCAATTTTACCTCAGACCAGGTGGCACAGGATTCGGTGTTTGTTTTCTTACTGGTCTGTTATTGGCTCAGAGTTCAACTCGGCGTGTCTAATAAACTGTGATCCAATTGCAAACAGACATGTGATTGACATATACCTTGTCCTGAAATGAATTCGCAAGATTTCCCAGTTCCTACTTATTAGAATGTGTACTTTTTGAGCACAGTTACATTTTTTTTCAAATGGAACAACACCTATTCACATTAAGAAAATAATACTAGCCAATGTTNCCTGAAATGAATTCGCAAGATTTCCCAGTTCCTACTTATTAGAATGTGTACTTTTTGAGCACAGTTACATTTTTTTCAAATGGAACAACACCTATTCACATTAAGAAAATAATACTAGCCAATGTTTTTTTTTGCAAGTAAAGTACATGCTATTTTATTATGCCGGTGCAGGATACGTACGGTAGTACACTTTCCTGACACATGCTACTTCCTCTTACGATTGCACGGGAGCTAACTTGCGGTTTTGCAGCAACTTCAGATAGAGCATTTATGTCACCCTCTTCTCCGGTAACTCATTTGTTTCTATAAAGTTTTCGAGTTTCCCGTGATTAGTTAAAGGGGTTCGTAAATAATCGTGGAGATGGATGACGTCTACTGGGACATCGTTCAGCGTACACATTACAAGAACGAACAGTATTCTTCCAACATTCGCCATACGTCATGAGCATGTCGGCTTTTCCAGCATTAGTAAATACTATCTTCCAGCACGTCCTACTTCTAGGTAGTATGAACTATCACGAAGTACTGATAAGAATGTCCCAATCCAATCAGTGTATAGGAAAAATAGTCTAAACACACATAGGAACATCGTTCCATTTGAAAAAAAAAAAGTGAGTTCAAGTGGAGTGGAGTTCTTAACGTTGAGGTCTTCCGAACCGATGAGTGTGAAGCGAGGTGAGTATGGAGCAGCGCCGGAATGAAAGGGCGGAGGAGACGGGAGATCCCCGAGAAAACCCGCCGACCAGCGGCATCGACAGGCACGTGTCCCACACGCGAAAATCAGGCAGCGACCCCGCCGGCCCAAAGTAGTGATCGTAGTGTTTTTTTTTTGGGAGCTCATAGTTAAGGACTTTCAAAATTATTTTTATTATTTTGCATCGAGATACACCTTACAAGACAGTATCTGCTCGAGCCGACTGCCTTTGCCCGTTGGCTGCTGGCTCGGTGAGAGGTCGCTTCCATATACCCAGGAACGGCGATAATAGCGAGATAGGGTAGTGTGCAACTTTGCGGCAACCGGACAGTATAACAGCACGTGTCTGGCATGTTGTGTGCAGGTTGAAGGTGTCTGTGCACTACGCACTTCCCCATTTGACGCCCAGTTTCTGCACGTGTCCACTTCGTGTGTTAGATATGCGGCATTCACAGTCCCAGTAGCCCACCCACCATGCCAGGGGACTCATTCTGAACAAACTTCAGCGTTAAAGACTGTTCACGGTAAATCCAGCACTTACGAAAGCCCTGCTTAGGATATTCTTGTATTCACGCTGTGAAATTACTGTAAAAATCAACGTTTTACATATTTTCTGATTCTTACACTTAGAAAAAAATTAGGAAGCAAAATAAATTATTTCGGTATACAGAAATGTTTTATCTGACGCTTTTAATTCAAAGTGAAGACTAAGAACTACTTTCCCGCTGTCGTTACCAACTTTACTGTGGGGATGCCAGTCAGTGTGCCAGTTGAATTACTTGCAGGTCAGGGCAGTGACAGTTTTTCAAACGTTGATTTCAAAAGTGCTCACTTTGCCGTGAACAGCCTACATCAGCACACGTGCACGCTCGTCGGATTTGAATGACATCAGCGCTACACAGGTTGTGTCGAGTTAAATATGAACCAGTGAAAATGAAGTGAGTTAACACACCACTTTGCACTAATNNGGGGGGGGGGGAATACTTCGTGGCTGCTACAAAGTGTTTTGTTTTGTGGAAAGAAATTTTGTGTTCACCACAAACACAAAATAATTTGGCTGCGTGTGTACCAACAAAACATTTTGTAGTAGCCACGAAGAGTTTTTTTTTTCAGTGTGTGTGCCATCCTCGAGGTTTATCTATTCATGCACATCCGCGCACGTATTCACCCATACAAATGTAGGACAACATCGCAAATAAGAAATCCCCCACGTTGTTACTTCGGTCTGCAGTAGGGGCAGATCAAGACACAAGTTAGGAGTTAGGGGTCCGGACGTATTTCCTGTACGTTCGTTGTTTGCTCGTGTACGCGTATCTCAGCGAATAAAGGTTCCTGGGAATACTACTTTCTGCCAGGAAAGATAATAAAACTATTATCTAAGCCCGTACAGTTAACTTAACTTAACAGTTAACGTTAACTTCATTCTAAAAGAAAAAAAAGTCTTGAAGATAGTTGGAAATCTCGTTTTCGGTGTTCCCCCGCGCAGTTTTCTTAACAGGTAGGAGAAAAATAGAACGCTACAGTCGTAGCTACAGTGGGCTTTCATCGCCTGTAATGAAATCCCACTGTTGCACATTTCATTTGCACAGGAAAGCGCAAAAGTTGAAGCACTGCGCGCAGTCTCAATGGATTAACGGAATGTGTAAACAAAGCGTAGCGTACTCAACATATAACGGACTTACCTTTACTGGATGACCTTCCTCTGTTCTCGATCGTAAGTCCGTTTCGTGTGCGATGTACCGAAAGACCAAGCTGCTGGACCTGTAGACAACAAACAACAGTTTTACAAATAGGGCTAATATTTTCTGTTCGCACATATACATATTTATCTAAGTTCACTAAATCACACTTTGGTAATAGTTTTTCTTTTCCGTCGCCCCTCAGCGTCTTGCGCGTAGGGGCGACGGAGTGCCGGGCGCACGTGGTATTGTCGCCCGTATCGCCGTGCCTAGAAGGCGAGGCGGGGGTAAGAAATCTCAGGGACATGCACTCTTAAGGCTTGGCTTCACCTGTTGTGCTGAAATCCGTTGTTTTCGCGTCATAATTTCAGTCTCACAGGCATTGTTTGGAAATTTCTGACTATAGAACATTCACAATTTACTATTTGTTTAATATTTATGTATGTAGTTTTCACTGCGTGTTATTTCCTGCTAGCAAAGTGTAAGAAACCTATTGATAAAATATAAAAAATGTTCCAACATAATGAAAATTAAGCACCAAAATATTAAACTGCTCTTCAAATGTAAATTTTCTATAGTCTTGCATTTTGAGTAATTACCATGAATCCAAAATGATGGCACGAAAACGAAGAATTTTCGTAAAAGGGGTGAAGCAGAGCATTAATGGGGGATGATACTCGAGGGGTAGGATACAGTGCAATATGATCAAACTACATCCTTGCCAGTCATCACCGAGTTTTGACGCTACATATAAATGTTAGTACTTGATGGATATGCTGTCGAAATACTTTTCAAAATGTCATGTTACTTTACTTTGTTTTTGTATTAATACTGCACTATTAACACTGTACTTGGTTTCAAGAATTGTCTCATTATACCAGTACAAAATCAATCTCTAAAAGAGATGCCCCCTCCCTTCCCCCCAAAAACCACGAACCTATCCACCACTGTTTGCCCGAAGAATTTATTTCTCCGCAAATTAGTTAAAAATTTAAATTTTGCAGGATCAATTTTATTTATCTTTGTACTGGGAATAAAGGGTTTAACATGGCCAAATTCGTCGCAGTTTATAGTATACAATTTATAATACACCTCAAATGCATTAAAACGTGAGGACGTTACTCTTTCTTTGTCCATCTCTTAACGTTTTCTTATTATAAAACATTGTTTTTTTTTTAGAGTTAGTTAAAGGGTTTGTACTGTCATAAAACGCAAAGTTTTTTTTTTTTTTAATTATCGCTATTTGTTGCTTATTACTCAAGGAAAAAATGTGATCTTAAAATTTTTAGTTTGCGAAAATAAGACCGCCAATTTTTGGAAGTAAAATTTGAAATAAGACACAGTGTCATATTCAGGAAGCTACGGTGATTTATGGTTATGGTTCCCATTAACTGGGGATTTATAAGAGGGATAGGGTATTCGGAATTAGATGTGCGACCTTGATCTTCGCCATTTCGTATCCTTCATCGGATTTACGGTCTTCATTAGCTTCACGATCGAAAATAATCACAAGATTAACCGAAATTCCTTTTGCCATTTATAGTTTCAAAAACAATTTCTCTAAATGCGATAGAATATATATTTTTTTTTTGTTCTCTTATTCTACCTTTACGACCATTATCATATATATATTCTCGAAGAACATGCCAAAATTCCCTGCCATTCACACAAAAAAAAATCTGCAGTGACAACAGGAATAATTTGCCTCCTCATTCATTTCTTACAGAACCCACGTTTGTTATCACGAACTTTTGTGCTATCGTTCCAATTTAACAATCGCCATCCAGTCACTATACTGGATTCCGTAAAATGTTCCTGCTGTATAATTCACAACGAGCAGCCAATCTTATGTTTAATAGAAGGTTCTTCTGTTATTCCCACTGCTCACCTTTAAGAGAACGGGAGGAATAAAAGGCTGTTGTACATTTTAGAAGAACCATAATGGTGATCATCCAAGTGAAATAAAAGAAGACAAGTTAAATTTATAGTGTCTAGAAACATCATCTGGAAATTAAAGTATTTTCTTAAGGACTTTCGGGAAAATGTTGGAAATTTTGTACAGGAAACAAGACGGGGGTTCAAACTGACGGAAGGTCGAACTCGAGGTCACACTTAAAGTTCAATATAGTCGCTGAATTCCCAGCAACCTCTCAAATAGTGTGCTCATGGGAGCTAATTATATTTACTCATCATCATCGTCGTCATAATTATTAGGACGTTATCGCACACACACAACCTGTAATTATTCCATGTTCTTTTAGTGTACCCTAAACATATGTAAGCGGCTTTTTAGTCAACACGAATTTCTTGCAACTCCCTAATACAAAGCAAAGCATCAGACATCAGCGACGAAGGTCACGGCGGCGTTGGCTTCCGTAGCGATAGGTTCTGTTCTCGGATCTGGGAGCTAGAAATTCTGTCGGCGTGGTATGTATAAAGTAGAGTCGGGTTTTTTTGTAAGCTTACAGGTGTCGAAACGGGCAATTCATTCCACGACAATAAACAAACGCATGCAATTTCCCTGGGACACCAGCTCGTGCAGTGGCTCCTATTTAATTCAGCTGGTCGGAAGTGCTGGGAGTGAAAATATTAGATGGAATGTATGACGCTCATATCGCCGATGTAATCGACTACAGTAATAGTAGCGCGTCCACAAATTACTTTGCTGCACTTCATCGGTACGGGTGCGTGCGTGTGTGTGTGTGTGCAACCGNAGAAGCTTTTCACTCATCAGACACGGTTTCCGGCTCCAGAGTTTATTTTTTTTTTTTTTTTTTTTTTTTTTTTTAATAACGTCCAATTTCACTTCAGTTTACCGAGGAAACGTTTTATCATTTCTCTCGCGGCACTTCATATAAATATGAGTGCGGTCAGATCAATTCGAACGTTTCGTTGAGTACCTGCCCGCGCAGAATTTTAAACTTTCGCGGCAGAAGATCGGTATCCATTTAAAAGGTGTAATTCCAAATGATCGGGTTTCATTACTTTGATTTAAATTAAATAAATGGCAAAAACGGCGTTTGACGAAAGAAAATCTTAGCTAGAAAGAAAGGATTTTATGAAGATTTTTAACGACAGGATTGCAGTGATTTACAAATTCTCGTTCACCTGCTTCCCCAATCACCGAGGCGTGCATCCGTCTAGTTTGAACCCAATGCCATATAGTTAGGTCTAGTGACTTTTCGCGTAAAAATCGGAGCACACAGTAGACTTCAATACTATATACACACCTCAGCTGTTGTTATACCTCCATTGGCTGCTGGTGCCGTGTCCGTCTTTGACCAAGCCACTCAGGACTAAGTAACTCCGACACTGAACCTTCGTGATTCGTGCGCAAACAATGAACACGGCCCAGAACGTTTTTTTTAGCGAATCAAAGAAGCTGGACGACCCTACAGTGCTTTGGAGTGTATCCTGTCTCGGAATCTTTTCGCGAAATATCACTGCCCCTACCTGTAGTTGTTTCCTTACCTACCTTTCGTGTTATAGAACGGCACCACGCTCGACTTCGTAATCCTCTGCATATTCCGGCAGAGGTCGTTTGTTTATTAGCTGCCGCTAGTCACAGCTCATTTCCCCTCTGCGGCTTTTTTTTACTGGCTTAGAGTTCCGCAGGGTGTGTCTAACAAGCAGAGCTCCAAAGACTTGTGTGCGTGAAGCTCCAGGAAGTACTTTCAAAACACCCAGAAAAATACATCATAAAGCGAAATTGAATGAAATGGTGTTTTCCCTAACTCACTTCGCCGTAACCTTCTGCCTTTGAGTGGACAATCTAAACCTGATCGGGTCATGATGGCCCCATACCAGTGAAAGTGATTTTCACGCTGGCTTTACTTCGCCCAATGAATAATGATTTCCGATGAATTCCGGAGAAATCCAGTAGTTACTCCAAAGCATGTCTCCAATTCATTCCACTTACTCAGTCGGTTGCAATTAACAAACTTATATTTATTATCAAGTATGTCACCAAATTATGTCAGTAATTCAAGATAGAGTGTAATAAACCGGACGACGTGCTAGCTTACTGTACCAAATAAGATTACTAGCACAAAGTTACTTGACTGTTACATAGATTAAAAACATGAGCACCATGATTTGGTGTCTTTTTTTTCGGTACAACTTCAAGTCACAGCTTTCGCGGCTCGTGTTAAAATTTCGTGAGAGCGCAAACACAATCATCTAAAGAATCCAAACGTGCTCCATCATTAGTGCGTTAGTGTCGATGACGACGCTATGAGTAACCATAGGCAACGTCGCGGCATTGGAGATCGCGATGCGTCCAAGGCGACTTGGCGGTATGCCGCGATGGTTTTCCATCACCTTCCGCAGGTTAGAGATGAGCCGGGCAGTACACTAAAAACGGAAGTATATCCGAATTTAGTCTTCAACACTTTGGGTGCTATACCGACGTAATATTACGTCACCCGTATTTAACCGACGTTTACGTAGTTTGCCGTAACATCGCGACATTCGCAGTCTTTGAAGACACGGGCGAAGAAATATTACCTAGCCGGCAGTTTTCATTAAGATCTCTGCGACGTCACATTGCATCAGATGTACTTCAAGTGTAAACTACTCGAATGAGCAGGAGGGATTGCATGTTATTCTACGCAGGGAAGAATGTTGGGACCCTACCAACTCGGCATTACGTTAGCAGAAAGCCAGCTATAGTCGGTTCACGACTGGAAGAGACTTTCTTGAAGCCCTGCTAAAGATTTACTTTCAAGCCCATTTCGTATCCTTCCGCCAAAAGTAAACAAACATTGTCATGTGACAGGTCACATGGCAATGTTTACATGCAATGTTTACGTTTCACTGTGCGTGTACATGTGTTCGTACATACACTTACCCATTATAAAAGTCATGTAATGTATATATTATTAATGGATATTCCACAAGCGTAAAGTTTTTAATCTTGAGAATTTCACACAAAAGAATATGCGATGCCAGCGAAAAAACATTTCATTCTATAAACCCAAAATGCGAGTATTTTGATGAATCGATAGTAGTTGTCTATTTACAATCGATTGTTAGTGACTATCGATAAATTCCCGTACATCGAAGGCAAGATCATCAGTATTGATCGGAATTGCTACAGACGTTAAAATGGCGTGGTGGTTGAGTCGGATGTTTTGCGCAATTGTAAAACGTTATTTAAAAATGGTTGTGACGGTTTTCGACAGGACGGCAGAGTTTGCGAGTGAAGGATTCTACGTCTTCGACAATGTGAAAACAATTCTTATGTGCAAACACTGCAACGTTAGAATAAAGTGGCAAAGGAAAGACACGTGCGCGAAACACACAAAAACAAAAGAAATTAGAACTTAAAGTGAGCACAAATTAAAATCATACGTTATTAAAAACCAAATAACAAAGAGCTGATATTAGTAAAACAACGCAGATAAATGAATTATTATAGGTTAAACGAGATAATCGCACAAATTCTCTGGCACGTGTGTCAACAACACAAGGACTACGAAGGTTAGTAAACAAACGGCCGCCTTACTTTAACCTTGAGCGTAATCCTGTGGCTATGCAAGAAACGTTGAAATCTAAATATGTTAGCATCACGTCATTAATAATTTGCATAATAAGATACAATTCTTTTAGACACCCATTTGTAAGCGATAAATTAACAATTACGTTAAAACTTTGGAACTATTTCCTCTCTTTGTGCTGGCAACCTAACGGCATAACTGTATCCGCGCTCGCCGCTGTTTGTAATGTTATATGCATGTCGCTAACGGCTAGGGTGTTTTTTCAAAGGTTGATTTTCAAAAGTTTCTTCCAGTCGTGAACTGACTATAGCAATGAACGTTGCTCAGTATAGTAAGAGTGACCGGTGTTGTGTGAGCCGATAAGACTGCTGTAAATGGGAATACACTGACCGACAGAACTGAAGGAGAATATAGGCAACCCACTTCTGGCTTGGCTTAATTAGCAGTAAATCTGTACCACACTCGAAGCTCTAAAGCAATGTCCCCTCTATTGACTCGTCCGTAGGTGACAGAAGTGTCAAAGTAACGTGGTCATGGAGACAAACAACTACGACAGTCAATAAGTTCATGGACTAACTGGCGCTCCGAGTGTAGGCAGCCACGCACCGCAACGTCCAGGAACTTATTGAAATTACTAGAGTTTAAAAAAAATCCTTACAAGGTTTTGTGTGTGACAAGGAAAAACCATTCCTTTGAGGCTGTTTTGTTTAAAGTAACACAATGTTGCTTTAATTAAAAGAGAATGTTAAAGAAATGTAGGTTTGTTGTTAATAAATATTTTATTTGTAAGTTTTTTTGTTTTATAGCGTTGTTATCTTCCTTTATAGCAAAGAAAAATATTCTTTTAGCGACTTTTCTTCACAGTAAAGAAATATTACTTCATACCAAAGGTAGCGGTTCAGCAAATATTAAATGTTTAACGTTGCACATTGTGGTATACAGTAAGTAGCTGTTTTCCGGGAGTAAACATTCATAAACCAATATATTCTGCAGTTACGAAACTACAACTGAACAAATTCACAGTCCTCCTGCAGACGTTAAATTTCATTCTAAAGTGCACCGATTCTCCAAATCACTTACTTCAGTTATTCCCAAGAAATGACATTATAGTCTGGCCCAAGTTACCACCACATATAACATATCAAAAGTAATTTTAACACAGTAAGACGAAGTGGCAATTGGGTGAAGGGCGTTAAGCTAGTAACTCGAGGGACGCGTGTTCGAATCACGGAGTCATAGTAGTACATTTTTAGTGAACATAATTTTGAAAGTTTGCGATTGTTTTCCACAACAAACATTTTCCTTGCAGTATAACTGACATTACCACGAATTCGCCTTCTGAACTACTGCAGCAGTAATGCAAGGTTATCGTTATTATTATACAAATCAAACGAAAATTTTGTTTGTGGCAAACAAACTTTGAAATGGTCCATATTTAAACAATTTTTCTTTTGCAGCAACAAAGCATGTGTTGAAGTAAATAAAGCGTTTTTACAGTGTATGTGTCAATAACTTGTTGAATTAAAATTATGCCAAAGGACGTGTAGCAACGCTCCAAAATATTTATTTTCTATTTTTAATAAAATTCTCACCTCAGATACATTCTAAGACTATTTTTGTTAATAAAGCTATTGGAAAAAATAACGGTTCTATGTTGGAACACGGATAGTGTTTATTGCACAGATGAAACGCGTCATTTATCCCCACCATTAAAAAGATTTTTAAAGGTCGTTGCCGGGAACCGAACCCGGATAACCCTGGCCTACGTCACAGGAACTATCCCTCACTTCTATAACAAAGAATAACACTCTGCTGAAATCTGTGTTATATTCTCCGCAGTATTCCTAGAGTGATGCATATAAAATCACGTTTTACTGCTTCTTTCAGTTCACTAACTGTGCCACAATTTTCCATCAGTAAAATGTACGTTTTATGTGTGCAGGGGTGGCGGGAAATTGTTTATCTATCGTATAATAATATTTTTTTTTTGTAGAAACAGACCCCATAAAAGGAGTTTTGCAAACTGAAGACGTGGCCGTACTCACATAAAATTCACGTCAGATCGCGTTCATTTTGTAGACGAGTAACAGTGGTCCAGTTTCTAATAGTCCCTTTAGAAAAGGCACTATCGCAAGAGACAAGTGAGTTGCAAATAAAAATACCTTAAGGGCGTTGGTCACGGAAAGATTTATTTTATATTTGTACCACATACCGTTTAACTTTTATATATTAGCAGTAATACTCTTTCCTGGTAAAAAAAAATAGTACATATTTTTCACATAAATGAGTGACAAAGTCACAATTTAACTGTTTCAGAAATGTATAAATAATGAAAACTAACTTACGTACAGAAATGAGAGGATTCACGCTGGAATAAGATGATAAGACACACTTCAAGGCGTCTATAAAATCGTACAAATATTTTCGTAGTTAAAAAAATTGCTGGAAATAAGAAAATTCTTGCATTTTTTTATTTGTTGGCCCTGATTTGTAAAATTACTTTTGCTAAGCACGAGACCTTTCAGTTGCCATTGCTAAATTTTTCTGCAAAAAGTTTGGTTTATATTATTTTTGTACATTACAAAAACAGTCGAATTTTGACTTTAACGTGCATTTTTTGCACAAACCATGCGATCTAAAAAAAATTGGGGGCATGTACTTATGCACGCGCGTTTGAAGTTATACTTCTTTTAATCAAACACTTGAAAAAATCCCCCATGTACGATGTGTTCGGTTTTTACCTAAATACGCCGTATATCATATATCACAAGCGTTTTATACTTGCGTCACATATTTTATGTTACATTCAATTTTTTATAATATTCTATCCATAAATTGTAATATTTCTTTAAATATCTAATATGAATAAAATAGTGCGAAAATAGGTGTGTTGATAATGCCCAGAAATATACAGTTCTGCAAAATATTATAACACTGATTGCGCACCAATGCGGTGCGTTGTTTTGGCGAAATTCTCTAGACTTAGTTAAGCTTTGTTCGCACGAGGCTCTAAGTAGAAGTTTGGCAGGGCTTCAGAAATATTGGAAGAAACCATGAATAAACTATAGCCAGCTTTATCATTGGCAAGGTGGCACGGGATTCGGTACTCGTTTTTACGCAGGTTCGCTACTGCTCTCAAGTAGTCCACGGCGTTTCTAAAGAACTAAGAGCCGACTGCAAAAGTAACATATTGTTACGTGACGCCTGAGGGGCGTATCCGAGTTCATAAGGGATGGGGGTCTTAATAAAAATAAAAGAACTAAATTTTATTTTTAATTTATGCACACAGCTGATATTTACAGCATTAATCTATCTCCACTATTGCTCTTTTTTATTTCCCAGTGAGAGCAACATTTAATCTCTATCTCAACTCTAATTAAAGTCCTTCTCAATGTCTCTGTTTGGTTATAGTCAATTAACTCACTCTCATCATTAACACATGTTCATTCTGTCTGTTGCCATAATTTGAAATGTCTTTCATTCACGTATCCAGTCCAATGGTCCAGCCTGCCAGCCGCACCCTTCACTTTACCGATACTCGCAGTCGCAGATTTTTCTCCCGCTGGTCACTTGCGGTGACACTCGTTGCTCTTATGGCTCGTCGTATATCTCTTACGGTCGCACAATCGTCCCAAACTCTCGCCTTTCACAAAACTCCCTACTCGGAGGCCCGTCGCGCTTAAATAATATATCTGGCTCTGATCTGGAAGGTTCGCCGGACCCTGAGTCACGCGGAGGAAAACTAGGTCATCAACCAGAAAATTCCTTCAGGTAAATGCAATTACGTTTCTAACGATTTCATATTTTCAGTTGATATACACATGGACAAAGTGATCGGGTCCATGGGAATGTTCATTTTAACACACGACGGAAGGAGAGTCTGAACATAAGAAGGACTTTTAAAAGTGCTTCATTTACCGTTAACAGTATATATACGAACATGTTTGTCCCGTAATTAGCGGTTACCTCTCCCGTCTCCCACCATATCGATAAAGGGGTTTGAATTCTCGGTGGTGTCGCGGGATTTTCCCACGTGGGAGAGAGGTCTGGGCGGCTCTCAACATCGAGGCGTTGAGAGCCAATAAGGGTGAAGCAAAGTGAGTATGGAGCAGCGCTGGAATGCAAAGTGGAAACGGGAGCTCCGCGAGAAAACCCGGCGATCATCGGTATCGTCCAGCACGATTCCCAAGTGCGAAAATCCGGGAGCGACCCCACCGAGAACCGAACAAAGTTCGCCTTGGCGAGACCCCACATAGGGAACGTGGCAGACGTTACCAGTGAGTGGCTGGTCATTTCCAAAAAAACTCTCTTTTACCACCTCACTTGCATTCAGCGTTGCTTCATTCTGTACCATGGTGCAACCACAGAATACTTTATAATACAGATATAAAAGGGCAGATTCACTGCAAACTCCAACCGCACACACCAGCAAAATGGCGTCAGTGGCCAGCGAAATGCTGGAACGCCATTCCCAACCTGTGCCTGGTATAGAAAATTTCAAATGGGAAAATAATCTTTGCGCAGATTTGAGGGAGGGAATGTAGGGGAGGCAGCATAGGGGAGGGCTCTTCCGAAATCTCGCTGCTAGAAGGAGGGGAACCACGTGACATTGCTGGCGCTATACATATTATACTGATAACATTGCTCTCTACTTCCTTGCTGTTAAGATAACATACACACGCAGAGCATCTCTCGGCCAACCGCTCCAGGCCGCTGTCACTATCGAACTGAACAACCGCACCACTTCGTGACTCCCTAGACTCGCCCCGACACGTTTTAGTCTTCTCCGCTTCATTTTCTCATCTGGATATCACTATAATCCGCTAGCCTAACGGCAGCCCAGCCAATATACAACCTTTCGCAGCCAATCAGACACAATACCCATTCACGGTCAGATGCAGTCGATCAGCAAATGAGTACGCCCGCGTCAAAGGACCCTTAGCGGCATTTCCTTACTGTTGTGACAATAGTACCCTCGTCACATTTGTTTACTTTCTTCCTGTCTCGAATACTTCAGTTTCCCTGTTGTCGGCGTAATATTATTTCTGTAACGTACTACTAGTGTTGTAAATGTGTTTCATACGTTCGCAGCCTGCGACCGGGAAGCAGGGAGCTGACTTAATGCCTCGTTCCCGCGTTGAAGGACTCAGACCCGCGACGACCCGGTGCTTCGTCTGTTTTCGCTTCCACTTGCCTAACGCATCCGCTGTGCGGGTTGCTGCCTGATAAAGTTTAGGCGTTTTAGTTTTCTTGTTACGAGAAGTCTTTTGGCATGTTATGGTTATCGGCTGTTCCTTGCGTCGTTTCTGTACTTGATTGTGATTCGCAATGGGGTAGGGCCTATGACTTTTCGCGTAAAAATCAGAGCACACGTTAGACTTCAATACTATATACATACTCATATGTTGTAATACCTCACTTGGCTGGTGGTGCCGTGTCCGTCTTTGACCAAGCCACTTAGGACTAAGTAACTCCGACACTGGACCTTCGTGATTCGTGCGCAAACGGTTAACACGGGGCGGAACATTTTTTTAGCCAATCAAAGAAGCTGGATGACTCTACAGTGCTTTGGACCGTATCTTGTCTCGAAATCTTTTCGAGAAATATTACTACCCCTAGCAATGGGTGATGAAATGTGACGTCATTGTACGTAGAGTATTCTCGAGGCTCCATGACAGAGATCACCGAGGAGTATTTAGGCGGGTGCGCGAGCGCTTTGGAAAAACACAACTATAGTCGAAATTCCTTTTTTCTTGTTGGTTTTGAAAGTGTCGGAATATTAGCTTCCTATCCCTTCCTCGTCCTGTTGCCGTTAGTGCAGGAGTGGAGGAGGTTGAGATGGGAAGTTGTGGCGGTTGGGAAGGGGCAGCACGTCGCCACACTTCTGTCCGTATCTACTGTGTGGCCCTAGGTTGGAAGCCCCACACCCCACCCTATCAAACAGACACACACACACACACACACACATTTATTTATCGCTCAATTTGTTTAATAAAACAACCCCCGGGCATGTCGTCGTCGGGCGTGCCACCCCGTCCGCCGTGCTAATCGCGCGGTCGCCTGTCGACATTCTGAACGACCCCAACAATTGTTTAAGCGGCCTGGGCGAACCCCCGCCTACAACGCGGAGACCCTCCCGCATTCTGGCGTCCGCCGTCAAAGCTGCCAACAATAACGAGACTGTCGCGCAGGTCTGCCAATTAGCGTGAAGTGAATGGCATTTTTGTACGCCGGTCAGCTGCAGCTTCGCCGCGTCGCGACGGGCGCTTTGAAATATTTACAAATGCGTATATAATGATGCCGGTTGACAGCGGGTTCAAGTTGCTCTTTACGAGCACGTTTATGATGGCACTCGAATGTAAATTCATTTTCCACCGCAAAAATATCTTTGTAATAAAATAAACATTTCCAGTTTTCACAGCTTTTATTTTTTTTTTACATTTTAGAAATTTACACCAAAAATTAAAAATTATAGCATGTGCCGTACACACAAACGATGAAACCTACAGACAATAACTTTCTCAGTATCGCTTAAAATCGGTATTTATGAATAATCCTTATGATGAACTGGATGTAAAATTNTCGCTTAAAATCGGTATTTATGAATAATCCTTATGATGAACTGGATGTAAAATTGTAAAAGGATGGAAATATTTCGATACCATACGCATCATGACTTTCAGTTTGCGCATTTACATCCACTATGATAAATTAATTAAACCACCAATATATTTTTTTTTAACCAGCTATTTAGCGTCCTTGTTTTTATGTCCGGATGTTGGTCCTGGGAGCTTATGATTTGTTATATGACAGAACTTGAATTGCTATAGGAACGTTTGAAGATTTCACAGACAAGAAGACTAACTCGTGAGCAATCAGAAGAACACGGGTTCCTCCCCCCCCCCCNCAATTCGAGCACAGGGCAGCCTCTAACTGCAGGACAGCACGCCAACCAACAACGCTACGCTTGCCGGCATCTCGTCTTGAATGCCAGACGAATGGAGCCCGCAAAATAATGAGTTTTCAGAGGCAATGTAACACACTGACGTCAGCACGCCGATCTCTCACCGCTGCGAACCGGACTCAGTCTCTGCGTCCATTCGCAAGTATGAAATGCGGTCGTAGAATACTCAGGAATGCAGAAGCGAAACTGTCGTTGGCACCGCCAACTCCTGCAGCACACGCCAGCAAGATGGCGTCACCGGCCAGCAACTTGCCGTAGCGCCGTTCGACAACCTGCGCCTGGTAACTTACTTGCCAGCTGGCAGACTATGACTTACAGTTAGGTTCAGTGACTTTTCGCATGAAAATCGGAGCACACAGTAGACTTCAATACTACATACACTCCTCAGCTGTTGTTATGCCTCCATTGTCTGCTGGTGACGTGTCCGTCTTTTACCAAGCCACTAAGGACTAAGTAACTCCGACACTGAACCTTCGCGATTCGTGCGCAAACTGTTAATACGTGCCAGAATATTTTTTTAGCCAATCAAAGAAGCTGGACGACCCTACAGTGCATTGGACTGTATCTTGTCTCGAAATCTTTTCGCGAAATATCACTGCCCCTATGTATAGTCTATTCGCAGTTTCTTCACACTTTTTGAATAGAAAGGTTGAAAAATCCTCCCGTGCACAACGTGTCTGGTTATTTCACAGATACGTAATGCATTACGAGCGTTCTATATTTGTCTTAACATAAAAGTACATTGTTTTTAGTGTACTTCAACTTGTAATTATATTTTACATATAAATCAAAATATTTCATGGTTACAAACAAGGAGAATATACAGGTGTGTTGGTAATGCCTAGTAAGAAATAGTTCTTATGCAAAATATTATTACACTTGAGTGCGCACGAATTCGGTGAATAGTCCCTTTGGTGTAATTTTTTAGGCTCGGTTAAGCTTTGCATGCATGAGACGGAGGAATATCCTGCAAGTAGAACTTTAGCAGAGCTTCAGAAAAGTTGGAAGTAACCGTGAATTGTCTATAGACCGATTCTTCGTATTCTGCGCACGTACCCAATAACAATGTACCATGAACCAGCACAAATGTCAAAGTTACGTGGTCAACGGTGATGAACGTGTTTGTTTATATCTTGATTTTGTAAAGAAAAACACTTTTACATGAATAAAGTACTTTCACCAATTTAAATCTAGTCAAATAGCATTACAAATTGTTTAGAGAAGTATACAAAGACCTCAAAGCGCTTGTTTACATATGCAGTGTTCTAACCTCAATTCCTATACACGTCGTTTACGATAGTCATGTTGGCAGAAAAGCAGTTCGATTTTGGGACACGGAGACTGGTTCTGCTCAGCCAGCGAGATCACTCTACCGCATATTCACTCTACGGGCAGACAAGGAGGTATGGAATCTTCCGCAGCACGCGGTGGCCAATCAGACACTAGCCCCGTGCCAGGGTCTCACGCGGCCAATCATCAAATGGGTACGCCTGCAACCGGAACCGCCGCGCCATTTTAGTCGGACCTCGTGTCGTATATGCGCTCCATTTGCAGGGAACAGAATGACGTATGGCGTGCACTAATGCACTGAGTCGAGGGGTTGCAATAACTCTAGTGCGGCCCAGTGCGCATCGTGCAATAAACCCGTCTAATGAGCATTTATAGACGTGCTGACGAGATGCCGTTTCCAATTCCGGAAGCGTATTGCCTCCAAGTCCATAGGCGTGTGGTGAGTTGTTGCAAGGTATGCTGTGTTTTGCTTTGTGCTGTACCTAATCATTTGCTAGTTGCCTATTAAATGTTGTAGTGCATTTGAGGTCACAGCAAGCGTGTAAGGGGTGCCTCGCCGCTCTCTCGTGAGTGGCCGCAATACATTTACTTTCTCCCAGCTCCACTCTGGTTGCTGGTTCCTGCTGCGTGAGCCGAGTTTGTATAGCACTGTACTTAAGTCTACACAACGCTTCTTTCGANCTCTGGTTGCTGGTTCCTGCTGCGTGAGCCGAGTTTGTATAGCACTGTACTTAAGTCTACACAACGCTTCTTTCGTTGACACAGGCAATGAACTGTGAGCTGTATGTTCAGTCACAGTTACATGAATCAATCACGAAATAAACCTGTAAGACGGTTTGCGAATCATTTACCTACAGGTAAGATCTTTGGTCATTGAACTTCGCATTGTGCAGTACAGGCCAAAAAAAAAACCTACAGGTGCGTAATGTACACGGTTGTGCACACTGGCGGAATGGGTTTTAAAAAAAACAAGAGGTGAAATAGTGCGCAATATGCTGCCAATTGTAGCCACACACGACAGAAAAATGGCCCCACTGGCCAGAAACATGGCGGAACATCGTTCTCGAATCCAGCTCTCGGAGACCAACTTTTTAGATGACAGGCCGACTTGTTGGGAATATTCAGTAACGTGCAGTAACCAATCGGGCTCAAGGCCCGTTTAAGCGACTTCGCGTGGCCAATGAGCGACCGATGTTCGCTTGCATGCCACTTAGCATATTTACCTATTCCGTGATATGACCAGAGGGTGTTTACTCAGTATGCTTTCCTACCCCTGCCAAAAGCGGTTCCTTGATGCTACATCCCAGTGTTGTTGTCGCACGTCTCCAAACATCTTATATGCTATTCACGGTAAAGTGAGCAATTTTTAAGACCCTTATAACTTTTCCTTTCAGCCGATTTCTTTCTTCCCGCGACTTTGTAAAATAAATATCGGAACGTGACTAATAAACGGATCGTATACATTTCACCACGTAAAAAATTAACGCTTGATGCAGCAATATAATACATTTATTAAGGGATGACACCTGTTGAGAGGGCCTTAAAAAGTGCTCACTTTACCGTGATTTGCCTGTATATCACCGCACTGGATATTCTTCCTATAGAGCATGGGAAATCTTGGCAAACATCTTCGTTAGCACCGTCTCGATCTGCTACTATTTATGTGATGCATTAATTCTGCTCGGCTTACGTCGCAATCAAATATTAACGCGACGGTTGCACTGTCAAGTAAGTTCCGTAAGCGGCGCCAATAGAAGTGTTTTCCAGTATGTCTACCGAGTGTCCTGTATTTTGATGTTAAGTCACCCGTCTACCTGGCGCTTGAACTGCGTTGCAGAGTCTTCCAAATACACGTTTTTCAACGAAACTATTAAGCGTGCGTCCAACATGCTGATCTGCGAAAAGAACACACACTTCAGACGAGAGCTGTTAAGTACTTTCAAAATATCACGTACGTTACAAACATCAATTCAGAGTACTCCAAAACCGCTAAAAAAACGGCCTTTCCAAGGCGCTGTAGCTCAAAATGCGCGCATCAGATACATACAAAACTACTATAGGCGCCTGCACTGAACCTTCCTAAAGACTTCCCACTAATAAAATAATATGGTCACCGCTGAAAGTCCCATAGGTACACGCAGCACGACGAGAACACTGCACGCCAGTTCAGAGCCTTGCGCTTAGCGGCGATGGTGTACTTGATGCGCGTGGCAGTGTCACCCTTATCGCTCCCGCGCTTCTCGGCCTAAACGTGGGAAAAAGTTCCAGGTAGACGGAGGCCTTAAGTATTTGGCGTCACTTATATGGATGAAAAGCGCCTCATACGCCCGTTAGTTCCGTACCACAGCTGCCCTAGGATTAACCCCACATCCATTCTCCCACGTTTTTTATATGCTAATATTATTCATGCGGAAAAGTAAAGGTAANCCCTAGGATTAACCCCACATCCATTCTCCCACGTTTTTTATATGCTAATATTATTCATGCGGAAAAGTAAAGGTAAACGTACACCTCCTGATTGAGCTCCTAAATATGGCCACCTGTTTTCCGCGGAAAGATTTATGCGCAGGCTAGACTTCAACTTGGTACGTGCACACTTTTAAATTTCGTCTGGCTATTGGCCGCGTGTTTGTGCGAGAAGGCACTTTCTACTTGACTGCGCCGATCAGAATTGTTTCCCCGACACTGGACGTAGGTGATTGGCTGGCAGACACTTTAGACGCGTGAGGGGTGAAATTATACTACCAAGAAATAGGTGCCGAACTAACGTGTTTTGCAGCACAACTGGTAGTGGAATCTTTTCGCGAAAAACAGGTGGCCCTACTGATACTCGACATTAAACTACTTAACTATGATTTTTTAANCCCTAGGATTAACCCCACATCCATTCTCCCACGTTTTTTATATGCTAATATTATTCATGCGGAAAAGTAAAGGTATACGTACGCCTCCTGATTGAGCTCCTAAATATGGCCACCTGTTTTCCGCGGAAAGATTTATGCGCAGGCTAGACTTGAACTTGGTACGTGCACACTTTTAAATTTCGTCTGGCTATTGGCCGCGTGTTTGTGCGAGAAGGCACTTTCTACTTGACTGCGAGGTGATTGGCTGGCAGACACTTTAGACGCGTGAGGGGTGAAATTATACTACCAAGAAATAGGTGCCGAACTAACGTGTTTTGCAGCACAACTAGTAGTGGAATCTTTTCGCGAAAAACAGGTGGCCCTACTGATACTCGACATTAAACTACTTAACTATGATTTTTTAAATTACGTTTTTGAGGAAACGGCTTTAAAGCCCATGCTATAAATATAATTTAACGGTTATGGTGAAGAAAAAATTTATAATTTTATATTTGCAGCACATACTGTTCAACTTTTAGACATTGTTTACAAGTACTATTTCCTAGCATAAAAAAATCAGATCTCATTTTTTCCATAATGGCATTTCAGAACCACAACTTTAGGGTATTAAAGACGTATAAATAATAAAAACTAACTCATCGATATGAGATAAGTCAGGTTGAAATAAGATACTGTAGGTACTATGAGTAACATCAAGAAATAATTAAATCCACGCTGTGAAATCTTTTCGCAATTTTTTTAAATTGCTCAAAATAAATACAGTTTTGAATTTTTTTTATTTGTAACAAATTTTTTGTAAAATAAATTTTGTTATGCCTACCTTAAAATGAAATAAGACATGACCTATCGACCACCCTTGTACATAAAATATTTTGTAAATGATTTAATTCATTTTATTTCTAGGTTCGAAAAACGCTAAAACTGCGATTTTGACATGCCATGTTACAAAATGTATGCTACCTAAATACTTTTTATGCTAGGAGAGAGTATCTAAAAATTATTGTTTACAGGTTAAAAGGTACTTCATACAAATGCAAAATAATAAATTTTTTAATAACTTTAAGGTCTAAATCGGCATCAAAGCTGTGGAATTTAAAAACGACCCAATTTTTATCTGGAGCAGTTGCCATTTCCCTCTAGTATTTCTCAGCTGTTTTTATAAATCCTCCGAACAACTGACTCTTAGGTTTGTTATAAAGCTCTTCCCGTGCGTTTGTCGGTGGGTTCATCTTAACGTTTAGTTTCGACTTTTCCCATCGCCCATCCAAATTATTTATTGCTTCTTTTTCTTAGCTGCGAGCCACATTCCTGGCGCGCTCTTGCCAGCCGCAGTGTTCCGCCGGGATAACCTCCATCCGCCATTTTCACGGAAGGGAATTTTTTTTTTCTCAGACGGAGTTATTCAACGCCACGCTGTCTGCCCTTGCCTCATCCGTTACCGCACTCTTGCCCTGGTCACAGGACGGTGACGCTAAGAGCCCACACCGCTATCCAGCGTGGAGTCGGGAGAAACAGAATGTACTGCGGCCACTCACGAGAGAGCGGCGAGGCACCTATTGGTAGGGGCAGTGATATTTCGAGAAAAGATTTCGATACAAGATACAGTTCAAAACACTGTAGGGTCGTCCAGCTTCTCTGGTTGGCTAAAAAAAAACGTTCTGGCCCGTGTTAACCGTTTGCGCACGAATCACGAAGGTTCAGTGTCGGAGTTACTTAGTCCTGAGTGGCTTGGTCAAAGACGGACACGGCACCAGCAGCCAATGGCAGTATAACAACAGCTGAGGTGTGTATATAGTATTGAAGTCTACTGTGTGCTCCGATTTTTACGCGAAAAGTCACTGGCCCACCTATTGGCTATTACACATGTGCTGTGACGTCAACTGCACTACTAAGTTGAAGTATGTAAACTATCAAATGATTATGTATAGCACAGATAAAAGCACAGCTTGCCTTGCAACAGTTCACACCACACGCCGCTGTTGCTAAGGAACTACGGTTATAGTCTGTTCGCGGTTTCTTCACACTTTTTTAATCAAACCTTTGAAAAATCACCCTATGCGTGACGTAGCTGGTTAAGTAAGTCATATATCACAAGCGCTTTATACTTGTGTTGGCATAAAATTATAGTATTTCTGGTTGAATTTAAATTTCACATTTATTGCACCTATTAATTATAATTTTACATCTATAACTAATATGAATGAAATCAGTGAGAAAATAGGCGCTGTGGTAAGGCCTAGTAAGAAAAGTTCTTACGTAAAATATTATTACACTGAGTGCGCACGAATGCGGTGCGTTTTTTTTTTATTCGTAGAGTCAGTTAAGCTTTGTTTGCACGGGGCGGATAAATATCCTGGAAGGAGAACTTACGCAGGGCTTCAGAAAAGTTGGGAGTAACCGTGAATGGACTAAATAGGCTATTCCCGTTTAACTGAGTACTTTTGAAAGCCCTGCTAAGGGTTATTCTACTCAGGTTGGGAGTAAAAAGAGATTTCTAATGGGAGAGTGTGGCATAAGGAAAATTTCCGCCACAAGGTACGCTGGCGTTCCAAAGAGATCACTTTTAATTTGGCAGTAAATGGAGGAATCCTGTTTATTTGTGCGTAAAATTTCGGGTTTTCCCCAGCCAAAGTTTTAAGTATTAACTGCATTTCGTAACTATTATTCCCGGCCTCCAGCGGTGTTTACAAGAGCAAACAGCAAGAATATAAATGTGTTCGGCAGTGAACGTTGATAAGCAACCTTACTTCTGGGAAAACGATACGCATTTAAGTTCGAGATACGATCAAAAGAGACTTTGTACTTTCTCCTTGCCCCTAAGGAGCACAGGGAAGCCCTAGAAACTATATATTTTTTAACCGTTTTCACTCGTTTTTTCGATTCTGATGTCATATTTACATAAATTAATTGTGTAAGACAACGTTTTGCTAAACTCAGTTTTATGACAGAATATAAAAAATATATATATGTCCACTCCAGTGCTAAGAACAAATTTTATTATTTACCTGGGTGGTAATACAATATGAATCGGAAGATTTTACTGAATTATATTTATTTTATGAAAATTGTAATCTTCCCATTTACGTGAATAAAAATGGAAAAATCCGACAGGCCTACACATGCGGCACCAGTGCTACTGGCGGCGAAAAATTTTTGTTGCCGAACTAAAAACATTGAGCTTCCCAACCTGAGTAGAATAAACCTTAGCCCTGCTTACGATCTACTTTCCCTCTAATTCTGTATCCAGCAGCTACACGTAAGATTATGGTTCGTCTCACTTTATTCATGTGTCTCACTTATTCGTCTCACTTTATTTATGCTCGTCTCACTTTATTCGTAAGGTTATGGTTCGTTTCACTTTATGGTTCGTCACACTTTATGGTTCGTCTCACTTTATTAATGTTCGTCTCACTTTATTCGTAAGATTATGGTTCGTGTCACTTTATTCATGTGTCATTCAAGTGAAACTGTGGACATTTTACGAATAGTATGGAAATTCGTATTCTAATACGAACAAGACAAGAAACACTGACTGCAATAGCCGTACATTTACACATTACACTTTCAACACGTCAGATTTTAATATAAAAAAAATAGTTCTAATTCGCTGCCAACTTAAGCAGGAGCCTGCGTACCACAGTGTACTGAAGCATATATGTAGTTATGGACTGTGATTTATTTTCAGAGGTTTATTTCAAAAGTGGTCACTTTATCGCGAATTACGATTAAAAAAAAATTTCTTGGCCGAGATCTGAACGGCTTTTTCCGACTGAAATTGTTTGAAACCATGTGGTTCCGACTGTCAGTTACCACGCTGGTTACACTAACGCCGTGTTCTGGAATGTTCGTACACGTCATCAAAGAGAGTTTTAATGTTATTGCAGGATATATTCATATCACGAAATACGGGCTTTTGGGAAAACTTAACCTAAACAAACGCGCGTGCTATTGATTTAGTCAAGTGATGCTAACAGTTTAGCTGCGAATTATTGAGCTATTAATAGTAATATACTGAAAAGAAAGCCAGTCTTGTATGGTGGTTGTAATCACTTTGAACCTTATGATTAATAAAAAATACTTTGTGTAAGACTGTTCAAATCAAAGTTTTAAAATATTAAAAAAAATCGTATTAATTTTGACTACGTATATAGGCATAAAACTGAAGGCTTGAGAAATTATAATTTTCGTATCTNAAAAAAAATCGTATTAATTTTGACTACGTATATAGGCATAAAACTGAAGGCTTGAGAAATTATAATTTTCGTATCTAGGTTTGTATCGAGACATGGTCTGGGTTGTTGCTGTTTACTGTGCTATCAACTGAATGTGGTTAGTTCTCTTCCATGCATGATATGTGAAAAAAAAGTGTTCCACGAGTCGTTTAAATTAAAATTTAAGGTGTGGGGTTTTTACGTGTTAGAATTGTCACGTGTGTGTCTGTTTGTACGAAGGTATTTTTTATTATTNAATTTAAGGTGTGGGGTTTTTACGTGTTAGAATTGTCACGTGTGTGTCTGTTTGTACGAAGGTATTTTTTATTATTAATGGTTAAAAGCTTATTGAGCACTAAAGAATTTTCAAAAGTAGGGTAGACTGGGTACGGTTGTGCCAAGGTACGAAAGCGACAGTCGAAATATTAGCCAAAGTATACTGATTAGCGAGTTGTGGTAACGGCGAAGGGAGGGGCTCGCATGTCTGAACCCGTGTCACAGTATTGCGTCAGCCGCTGCGCGCTGCCTACGCTAGGAGAGACCCGCATTTGTTTTTGACAGTCAAAAGTAAGTATTTTTGTTCGATTTCTTTTGATAATTGTTNGCTTTAAAGCCCATGCTATAAATATAATTTAACGGTTATGGTGAAGAAAAAATTTATAATTTTATATTTGCAGCAAATACTGTTCAACTTTTAGACATTGTTTACAAGTACTATTTCCTAGCATAAAAAAATCAGATCTCATTTTTTTTATAATGGCATTTCAGAACCACAACTTTAGGGTATTAAAGACGTATAAATAATAAAAACTAACTCATCGATATGAGATAAGTCAGGTTGAAATAAGATACTGTAGGTACTATGAGTAACATCAAGAAATAATTAAATCCACGCTGTGAAATCTTTTCGCAATTTTTTTAAATTGCTCAAAATAAATACAGTTTTGCATTTTTTTTATTTGTAACAGATTTTTTGTAAAATAAATTTTGTTATGCCAACCTTAAAATGAAATAAGACATGACCTATCGACCACCCTTGTACATAAAATATTTTGTAAATGATTTAATTCATTTTATTTATAGGTTCGAAAAACGCTAAAACTGCGATTTTGACATGCCATGCTACAAAATGTATGCTACCTAAATACTTTTTATGCTAGGAGAGAATATCTAAAAATTATTGTTTACAGGTTAAAAGGTACTTCATACAAATGTAAAATAATAAATTTTTTAATAACTTTAAGGTCTAAATCGGCATCAAAGCTGTGGAATTTAAAAACGACCCAATTTTTATCTGGAGCAGTTGCCATTTCCCTCTAGTATTTCTCAGCTGTTTTTATAAATCCTCCGAACAACTGACTCTTAGGTTTGTTATAAAGCTCTTCCCGTGCGTTTGTCGGTGGGTTCATCTTAACGTTTAGTTTCGACTTTTCCCATCGCCCATCCAAATTATTTATTGCTTCTTTTTCTTAGCTGCGAGCCACATTCCTGGCGCGCTCTTGCCAGCCGCAGTGTTCCGCCGGGATAACCTCCATCCGCCATTTTCACGGAAGGGAATTTTTTTTTCTCAGACGGAGTTATTCAACGCCACGCTGTCTGCCCTTGCCTCATCCGTTACCGCACTCTTGCCCTGGTCACAGGACGGTGACGCTAAGAGCCCACACCGCTATCCAGCGTAGAGCCGGGAGAAACAGAATGTACTGCGGCCACTCACAAGAGAGCGGCGAGGCACCTATTGGTAGGGGCACTGATATTTCGAGAAAAGATTTCGATACAAGATACAGTTCAAAACACTGTAGGGTCGTCCAGCTTCTCTGGTTGGCTAAAAAAAACGTTCTGGCCCGTGTTAACCGTTTGCGCACGAATCACGAAGGTTCAGTGTCGGAGTTACTTAGTCCTGAGTGGCTTGGTCAAAGACGGACACGGCACCAGCAGCCAATGGCAGTATAACAACAGCTGAGGTGTGTATATAGTATTGAAGTCTACTGTGTGCTCCGATTTTTACGCGAAAAGTCACTGGCCCACCTATTGGCTATTACACATGTGCTGTGACGTCAACTGCACTACTAAGTTGAAGTATGTAAACTATCAAATGATTATGTATAGCACAGATAAAAGCACAGCTTGCCTTGCAACAGTTCACACCACACGCCGCTGTTGCTAAGGAACTACGGTTATAGTCTGTTCGCGGTTTCTTCACACTTTTTTAATCAAACATTTGAAAAATCACCCCATGCGTGACGTAGCTGGTTAAGTAAGTCATATATCACAAGCGCTTTATACTTGTGTTCGCATAAAATTATAGTATTTCTGGTTGAATTTAAATTTCACATTTATTGCACCTATTAATTATAATTTTACATCTCTAACTAATATGAATGAAATCAGTGAGAAAATAGGCGCTGTGGTAAGGCCTAGTAAGAAAAGTTCTTACGTAAAATATTATTACACTGAGTGCGCACGAATGCGGTGCGTTTTTTTTTTATTCGTAGAGTCAGTTAAGCTTTGTTTGCACGGGGCGGATAAATATCCTGGAAGGAGAACTTACGCAGGGCTTCAGAAAAGTTGGGAGTAACCGTGAATGGACTAAATAGGCTATTCCCGTTTAACTGAGTACTTTTGAAAGCCCTGCTAAGGGTTATTCTACTCAGGTTGGGAGTAAAAAGAGATTTCTAATGGGAGAGTGTGGCATAAGGAAAATTTCCGCCACAAGGTACGCTGGCGTTCCAAAGAGATCACTTTTAATTTGGCAGTAAATGGAGGAATCCTGTTTATTTGTGCGTAAAATTTCGGGTTTTCCCCAGCCAAAGTTTTAAGTATTAACTGCATTTCGTAACTATTATTGCCGGCCTCCAGCGGTGTTTACAAGAGCAAACAGCAAGAATACAAATGTGTTCGGCAGTGAACGTTGATAAGCAACCTTACTTCTGGGAAAACGATACGCATTTAAGTTCGAGATACGATCAAAAGAGACTTTGTACTTTCTCCTTACCCCTAAGTAGCACAGGGAAGCCCTAGAAACTATATATTTTTTAACCGTTTTCACTCATTTTTTCGATTCTGATGTCATATTTACNAGCACAGGGAAGCCCTAGAAACTATATATTTTTTAACCGTTTTCACTCATTTTTTCGATTCTGATGTCATATTTACATAAATTAATTGTGTAAGACAACGTTTTGCTAAACTCAGTTTTATGACAGAATATAAAAAATATATATATGTCCACTCCAGTGCTAAGAACAAATTTTATTATTTACCTGGGTGGTAATACAATATGAATCGGAAGATTTTACTGAATTATATTTATTTTATGAAAATTGTAATCTTCCCATTTACGTGAATAAAAATGGAAAAATCCGACAGGCCTACACATGCGGCACCAGTGCTACTGGCAGCGAAAAATTTTTGTTGCCGAACTAAAAACATTGAGCTTCCCAACCTGAGTAGAATAAACCTTAGCCCTGCTTACGATCTACTTTCCCTCTAATTCTGTATCCAGCAGCTACACGTAAGATTATGGTTCGTCTCACTTTATTCATGTGTCTCACTTATTCGTCTCACTTTATTTATGCTCGTCTCACTTTATTCGTAAGGTTATGGTTCGTTTCACTTTATGGTTCGTCACACTTTATGGTTCGTCTCACTTTATTAATGTTCGTCTCACTTTATTCGTAAGATTATGGTTCGTGTCACTTTATTCATGTGTCATTCAAGTGAAACTGTGGACATTTTACGAATAGTATGGAAATTCGTATTCTAATACGAACAAGACAAGAAACACTGACTTTAATAGCCGTACATTTACACATTACACTTTCAACACGTCAGATTTTAATATAAAAAAATNACAAGAAACACTGACTTTAATAGCCGTACATTTACACATTACACTTTCAACACGTCAGATTTTAATATAAAAAAATAGTTCTAATTCGCTGCCAACTTAAGCAGGAGCCTGCGTACCACAGTGTACTGAAGCATATATGTAGTTATGGACTGTGATTTATTTTCAGAGGTTTATTTCAAAAGTGGTCACTTTATCGCGAATTACCATTAAAAAAAAATTTCTTGGCCGAGATCTGAACGGCTTTTTCCGACTGAAATTGTTTGAAACCATGTGGTTCCGACTGTCAGTTACCACGCTGGTTACACTAACGCCGTGTTCTGGAATGTTCGTACACGTCATCTAAGAGAGTTTTAATGTTATTGCAGGATATATTCATATCACGCAATACGGGCTTTTGGGAAAACTTAACCTAAACAAACGCGCGTGCTATTGATTTAGTCAAGTGATGCTAACAGTTTAGCTGCGAATTATTGAGCTATTAATAGTGATATACTGAAAAGAAAGCCACTCTTGTGTGGTGGTTGTAATCACTTTGAACCTTATGATTAATAAAAAATACTTTGTGTAAGACTGTTCAAATCAAAGTTTTAAAATATTAAAAAAAAATCGTATTAATTTTGACTACGTATATAGGCATAAAACTGAAGGCTTGAGAAATTATAATTTTCGTATCTAGGTTTGTATCGAGACATGGTCTGGGTTGTTGCTGTTTACTGTGCTATCAACTGAATGTGGTTAGTTCTCTTCCATGCATGATATGTGAAAAAAAAGTGTTCCACGAGTCGTTTAAATTAAAATTTAAGGTGTGGGGTTTTTACGTGTTAGAATTGTCACGTGTGTGTCTGTTTGTACGAAGGTATTTTTTATTATTAATGGTTAAAAGCTTATTGAGCACTAAAGAATTTTCAAAAGTAGGGTAGACTGGGTACGGTTGTGCCAGGGTACGAAAGCGACAGTCGAAATATTAGCCAAAGTATACTGATTAGCGAGTTGTGGTAACGGCGAAGGGAGGGGCTTGCATGTCTGAACCCGTGTCACAGTATTGCGTCAGCCGCTGCGCGCTGCGTACGCTAGGAGAGACCCGCATTTGTTTTTGACAGTCAAAAGTAAGTATTTTTGTTCGATTTCTTTTGATAATTGTTGTTACATATATGCATATGGAGTATTAAGTGTTATTTATCTATATAACATATACATTAGTAAATAAAAAGCAGTGATTACTTTGTTAAAAATATTATTTCATTTTGGCATGGTGTTTGTTTTTATGAAAAAAAGTGCGTTGGGTATGGTTGTGACATAAGTAAAAGTTGTGTTTTATTGTTTTAGATGCCCAGACAACGCTCGCGGAAGTCCGACAGGGGGAGGCAGGACATTACTGAATACGAAAATGCATATATTGAAACAAAACGAGGTGTATCTCTGCGACAAGCAGCAGAAATGTTTCAAATTATTCGAATGTCCTTGTTCAGATGTTGATAGAAAGATGTTTATTTTATTGTTGAAGAACACATTGTCGTGTTTTTATTTCAAAGATTTTGAGGTTACGTTTATTAATGTTTTATTTTTAATCTTAAAGAGTTCCTGTAAAGCTAGTTTCTATCTAGAAATACAGGTTTATTCAATTTAGATAAATGCAGACTGATTATAATAACTACAGATACTAAAGTGTCCTACTAGTTGTAAGTGATTAAAATAGGTATTTTATTTGTTTTGTTGCAAAGATAATTTTGATATTTATGATGTTAATTAACATTTCTTTTATATTTTGATTATGCATAGTTATGCTAGTTTCTAGGTAAAACAAAAATGTTGAGACTCATTGTAATGTGAAGACTGGTTTTAATAATTACCTATTATGTATATAAATGCTATAGTGCCTTATTAGTTATAAGTGATTGAAGTGTTCCCAAACATACTTTTTTCTGTTCCTTTTCTTTTCAAAAGAATGTTATGTAATATTAATGCTAGAGTGTTGCAATAAAAGTGATTTCAGACCATTTCAGAGTATTATTAAACCTGTCACTTTCGACCCCAAGCACTGTCACAACGGCCCCTGGGGTGTGGTCGGTTGTGACATTTTCCCTTTTTTTTTAACTTGCTCCTGTGTGCAAACCATTATGTTTAGGGATAAAATTTTAATTAATTATATGTAGGGTTATGTAGAAATTATACCAAAAATCACTTTTCGTTTAGCTATCTGGTATACATACAAAACTATGGCCGATCAAATGCAAAATGGCACAACTGTACCCAGTCTACCCTACTTAAACGCCGCGTTTTTTCCGCACTTTAGGAAACTGTTACTGATAAACACGTTATATACTACAATTGTATAATATTCTGACAATATTAAATTAGTATATCTGACTTGATGTCACCGATGTAAAGCTACGTCAGGCGTTAACAATATGCCAGAACTAAGCTTTTAAACTGAAAAAAAAGTCTCTCAAAATTATTTTGCATGATGCACGCACCAAAATATATAAACTTATTTAATGGAAATAATCTTAACATCATCAACTAAGCTCAAAAATTAATATGTTCAATAATACACGTTCATGGCAAAATGACCCATTAAAAACTTTCAAAATTATTAAGTTCCAATTGTAAATTGAAGTTGTTTTCCTTTCCTAAAACTGCAAAAAGTCAAAGTATTTTATATTCATTTGCGTAACGCAATATTTCTTTCTCAAGTTGTTCGTTCTTCTCCTGACCCCTCTCTCTCTCATAATCACCTTCCGATATTTCTCGAAAAGAAATTTCCTCGTACTTCACAAAGCTTACAAATTAATTGGAAAACTGTTACAAATGTGCTTAAGTCTTGAGGATCCCTTCGTTCATTTATTCGTGCTCTTTGATTTTTTTCCCCCCGTCAGGTGGAAAGCATTTCAATAATTGCTTTTGTGTATGAAAAAAAAATTTGTTATTTCAAAGTCGTTACGAATTTGTAAAGGTTTATTGGATTTCACTAAAGGATTTTTAATGCGATGGAATTAAATCTCACCGAATAAAAATCCTCTTGGGAGATCCCATAAAAATTTACGCAGAGTTCATTTTAACACACTCGTACCCGCTTTCATTTGCAGTTTCAGGTGTTGCAAAAAATGACGTTTTTTGTTCTTACTGCACTGAGAAAAAAAATGTTGTGTAGGAACAATCTTAACTGTTAAAATAGGGTTGTATGTGCAATCTAAATAGTAACATGGACAGTAAAACTAACATAAATGTTTGTTGTACTCCTGTCTGTGATTCCATGTGCTACTGTACATATGCTTGATATAACATAACACTGCGCTCATATTACAAAACAAATAGTACCTCCAAAAGAACAACTTCAGCAATATTTTGCAATGTTCCCACAACAATTGGGACTGTATGTAATTAATAAGTTAATTTTACAGTATATTCTGCTGCTGCTACCCTAAAATTCGATTACAGAACTGTTCAGTAATAGCAACAGAACATTATGCTGGGTTATTACTACGCTGATTGTTGTAGGTACAATCAAAATATTGTTGAAGATGTTTTTGTTGGCAGTAGTTGGACACAATTAAACACAGGAACAAAACAAACAGTCCTGTTGGTATTACTATCTATGTTAACAGCATTTATACGCTACATACAGCCCATCAGATGGCTGTCCCTGTTTTAACAATATATATGGATCTTACAACAATTTTTTTTTCGACGTGTCCTTAAATTGTTACAAACAATAAACTGTGGTCAGTTTGTTGGACGATGGTGGTGTGAATCGATCATAACCTAGAACAGTTGCATTTTTTTAGGGGGCCGCGTGGCTGAACGGTTAGCCTGCTCGCCTCCCACCAAGGCGAACCGCGTTCAATCCCTGGCCGGGTCACTCCCGGATTTTCACAAGTGGGAATCGTGCTGGACGATGCCGCTGATCAGCGGGCTTTCTCGGGGATCTCCCGTTTCCCCCACCCTTTCGTTCCGGCCCTGCTCCATACTCATCCCAATAACCCTCATCGGTTTTCAAGACCTCGATATTTTAGAGCCACCCAAATCTCTTCCCTTACTCACTCACTCACTCACTGTTTACGATCATTTACCCACAGCGAAGATAACTAGTCACTGAGCCTAGCAGTGTAAGTAGAGGACCACCTGTTTTCCGGGAGAAGATTTACAAGCAGGTCAAACTTGAATATTCTACTTGGGCGTTTGTAACTTTCCTTTCGCTGTTGTTCACTCTGCTTTGTGAGAAGACACTTTATAACCTGACTGGGCCAATCAGATCTAAGCCACTCAGACACTGAGGGTTCGTGATTCGCGGCCAGACACCTGCAATGCGTGACAATTCAAAACATCCAATGACGAAAGTGGAACCGAGTTCAAGTGTTTTGGCGTACAAGTAGTCCTGCGATGTTTTCATCAGAAACTGGCGACCCTGAGTGCAACTTACAGTGCCGGTCAAATACAATACACCTGTGCAATATGTATACACAACTGTGTACAATGGATCCGAATAAGTTCAAAAAGTCTAGTATAACTGAAAAACTTTAAAATAATTGCAGATAGTTTCTTATATATTGCGAAATATTAGCAATTGTAGCCTGCCGTGTTACTTATCCGGGTACCGGCTTAGAGCATATTTATTCGACATTTTCTTGAATCATAAATTTAATGCATTTTATTACACGCCCATCATCATCAGACCTCGTGTCGTATATGCGCTCCATTTGCAGGAAACAGAATGACGTACGGCGTGACTAATGCACTGAGCCGAGGGGTTGCAATAACTCTAGTGCGCATCGTGCAATAAACCCGTCTAATGAGCATTTATAGGCGTGCTAGCGAGATGCCGTTTCCAATTCCGGGAGCGTATTGCCTCCAAGTCAAACGGCGTGTGGTGAACTGTTGCAAGGTAAGCTGTGTTTTGCTTTGTGCTGTACCTAATCATTTGCTAGCTAACACATCGGCCTCATAAACGTAGTAGTGCATTTGAGGTCACAGCACGCGTGTAAGGGGTGCCTCGCCGCTTTCTCGTGAGTGGCCGCAATATATTCACTTTCTCCCTGCTCCACTCTGGTTGCTGGTTCTTGCTGCGTGAGCCGAGTGTGTACAGCACTGGGAAAGCACCAGCTCACCTTGCAACACTTCACAACACGCCACCGTTCCAGTCACAAAACAGTTATTGTTCATCCGCACGGATATGCAAGCCTAAATCACAGAGTACACTGTTAGATATTTTTTAGCAAATTTGCCACATAAGCGCGTACGTATAGTGAGAGAGGGAGTAGTGAAGTTTTTTCCCATGCATCCATGGTTGCGTTCCTACATTTGCTCAAGAGACAGTCAAAAGCATACGGAAGCTCCCAGCTGCAAATAGAGGCTTTTCTAGATTTGCAGCTTGATATGTGAAAAATATCCCATACAATGTATGGGTTACACAATCTTCCATCACAGTTTAGGAAGTATACTAGGACATTTTTTTTTACATTGCATTTAATTACACAGAGACGAAATGTCATGACGGTTCTTTTGATGTGGGCGTGGTACATATTCGCTTATTGGCTGCGCAAAGCTCTGGGAATGAGCTCTGTCTGACTGGCTGCCGCGTGCTGCGAATGGAACATTTTACGATTTCATTTTAGGACATGCTAGATCTCAAACACATATATGTGTAGCATTCATAATCGAATCACAGTTTATAAGACNAGCTAGATCTCAAACACATATATGTGTAGCATTCATAATCGAATCACAGTTTATAAGACACGCCCAGGTGACCACTGAGCCAATACCAGACCTGCACGGAAGCAAGCACTGGATCCCGTTACACCTGGCATCAAGTAGAACTGGCTACAACACACTGGCTAGCAACCAATGCATTTTTTATGTTTGNGCTCTGGGAATGAGCTCTGTCTGACTGGCTGCCGCGTGCTGCGAATGGAACATTTTACGATTTCATTTTAGGACATGCTAGATCTCAAACACATATATGTGTAGCATTCATAATCGAATCACAGTTTATAAGACACGCCCAGGTGACCACTGAGCCAATACCAGACCTGCACGGAAGCAAGCACCGGATCCCGTTACACCTGGCATCAAGTAGAACTGGCTACAACACACTGGCTAGCAACCAATGCATTTTTTATGTTTGNGGATCCCGTTACACCTGGCATCAAGTAGAACTGGCTACAACACACTGGCTAGCAACCAATGCATTTTTTATGTTTGTCAGTCTCAAGTTACGAATTAGCGGTAATACTGAAATAGTGGCAGATGGAACGTTTCCATCTAAATGGTTTCCAAACAGTTCTGAAATATATTAAAACTTGTAATGTACGACGGAAAATGTTAAGTTATGCTATATATGCTAAACCAAAACTCTATTTTTAAATTTTTTTGATTGAGTACATTTACTCTTTTAAGGCTTTATGAATTTAGTTCAAAACCGGTACTAAGATTGTAATTAAGAATTTCGTTAAAATTACTTAGTTTTTACAGTATTTACAACATGATTTTGTGATCATTTTTGACACGTGAATAAACTTAAAATTACAATTATATATTCNTTTTTACAGTATTTACAACATGATTTTGTGATCATTTTTGACACGTGAATAAACTTAAAATTACAATTATATATTCTATTAATACTGGCAACTATATGCTGACCCACAAAGACAAAAAAAAAACTTATGCAAGAAGTCTTGGAAATATTCCAAACCACTAGTACTTAAACTTAAATTTTCTTGGCTGATCNAAAAAAAAACTTATGCAAGAAGTCTTGGAAATATTCCAAACCACTAGTACTTAAACTTAAATTTTCTTGGCTGATCAAAGGTAATAAACCTTAGGCTACGAAACTATACACTAGGAAGTTACGCGTATTTTTCTTTACTGTGTATTCTTTACGGCGATGTTTCATGAACTACAGAAGAGTTCTAAACGCAATTACCCCGTTCTAACAGACTGCGTTAAAATTTTCAACGTGTTATAAACAAATATGTTAATAGTTACGTCCCAAAAATGGCACTCACGGACCGCAGGAAAACAAAATTAATTAGAGAAACAACTCGCGAAATTGTTTTCGAATAAATATTTTTCATAGTGGCATCCGTGGTCGTTTACAAACCTAACATCATAATTTGTAGATTCACAAGCAAGGTAAAATGAATAGGAATCTGCAAGCAATTTTCACGTGGAAAACAAAGGACAGCTGCATGATACACGGAAGGTTTATAATTTACCTTATTACTTGCAATGCTCAATTTTTTAAACATGGTTTTCAAGTAAAGGAGCTACAAGTAAAGTAAGCTAGTGCGTAAATTGAACTTTAATTTGGCATTTTTGAAGTGTGACCGTACAATACTTTTTTTGATCTCACGAAGACCCCGCAAAAATTACGAGTATTAAATTATTATAATACTTGATGAATGAAAACTTTCGAAGTGCACGACTTACTCCGGGTTCGTCGAAAACAATGCACGAGTATAAATAAGAAAGCTGGAAACCAATATTAGAAGATAGTAAATAACAAAAGATTTTGTAGAAATTCAGTTCGTTCGAGAAACTTGCTTTGGAGAACCTAACAACAAAATTAAATATTGAATAACTTACAACNTGTAGAAATTCAGTTCGTTCGAGAAACTTGCTTTGGAGAACCTAACAACAAAATTAAATATTGAATAACTTACAACCTATCGTAGTCCAAGTCGTGCCTTTAACATAAATACAATTTTTGTAAGGGCAACACTCATGAAATCAAATTACTAAGCGAATCATAAATTCAATATTCTTGTAAAGAGCTAGTTCAATAATTTTTTTACTTTGGTCAAATTTATTATAATCTGACATCCAAAAAATGTGTACAATTGTACGTATCTGCAAACTAAATTACAGCTCGCTTCATCCAAAGAATGGCTCTTTCGAGCTTACAATATTAATTATTTATCTTATCGACCAATGAATTAAAATTACACTAAAAGAGAAATAAATTAATAGGAAAACATGAAAATATCTTTTGAACATCCAAGTTGAGGTGAACATGTTAATAATTTTAAATTACCTATACACAATATTGACAATAAAAATAATGGTGAACAGACAAATTCATAATCCGACAAAACAAATTAATTTATTTCTAATACACAGAACATTTGTTAACCATGGAGCATATACTGTATGTATTAGTAGGCAATCGATCGATGTCTGTCAAATATCGTATCGAAATAAGCACACTTGATTTCAGTTCGGACAGAGGGTTGTGCGAGGCGATTCAGACGAACACCATCAGACACGGTGGTGTGTCACAGTAGCATAATACTTAGAGACCTGAAAAATTCACGAGTTCAATAGCCTGTAGGCTATACTCCACTGCCATATGTAAAATCATGCACTCTTAATTGGTTGCTTTCAGTATTACCGGAAGACGGTGATTGGGTCTGCATTTTATTGTTTGTTTTTAATTGGCTCAGAGATTTTCATGAGGTGTNGTATTACCGGAAGACGGTGATTGGGTCTGCATTTTATTGTTTGTTTTTAATTGGCTCAGAGATTTTCATGAGGTGTAAACTAACGGGTGGGCCAATAGCATACGCAATACAAACGTACGAGATTTTGAATTCTAGCTTGTCCCGAAATGAAACCGCGAATTTTTCAGGTCTCTAATAACACTTTCAACTTGAATGTGTTATCTCGAACAAAAAAAACCACTGAGTAAAAGTAAGAAGTTTTCTTTGTAAGTAACTTAGTATTAGTGTCGTTCCCGATTGACACACTAATAAAAAAATCATAGCAGTGCAATTCCACATGACATGGCATAGTGCTGACTATTATACTTTCATATCCAAAACAAGTTGAAGTTCTGTTCGAGTGTGATTTATCGCTGCAATGTTTTGCTGCAATCGTTTGACTTTTGTACGTTTGTATTTATTTCGCTTGTACAGTGGCCTATAGTTAACACAAGTAGCCTGCCCGTATGTTTCTTGCTTTCAGCAAACACAGCCACGCAATTTCTTAATAATACGCGTGTCACGTTCCATTTGTCGACACTCTGGGATAGTGCCATACATTTCAGCTCAGCCTTTTGTTTGATGCGAGCCGGAATATGGAACTGTGTACACTATTTTCGCTTTACCAAGTAGGCGGGAGAACAATTTACTAAATCTGGCGTAAAATCTATTTGTTAACTGAATCTGAAAATGAAACGAGATGATAGTTTCTTTATTCTGCTAGGCACTGAAATGTTAGTATTCTGGTGCAGTTATGTTCTGTTCGGCAGAGCTATTCAAATTTTGTGAGCGAAGATTTTTGCCTATATGANTTAGTATTCTGGTGCAGTTATGTTCTGTTCGGCAGAGCTATTCAAATTTTGTGAGCGAAGATTTTTGCCTATATGATAATAGTTAGGCTATGCTGTTAAACACAGTAAAATTCCACCTCCAAACTCGTTTTCCAAAATTTGTAGCGAACAAATAACTTAACGTAACAATGAATACCTTATAAAATTGGGAAATAAACTACATAGTCTACCGGCGACGGCAACGTGCTTATGAGGGGTTCATGAAAATAAACTTGGTCATTTCAATGTGTTGAAACTGAAGNTTAGTATTCTGGTGCAGTTATGTTCTGTTCGGCAGAGCTATTCAAATTTTGTGAGCGAAGATTTTTGCCTATATGGTAATAGTTAGGCTATGCTGTTAAACACAGTAAAATTCCACCTCCAAACTCGTTTTCCAAAATTTGTAGCGAACAAATAACTTAACGTAACAATGAATACCTTATAAAATTGGGAAATAAACTACATATTCTACCGGCGACGGCAACGTGCTTATGAGGGGTTCATGAAAATAAACTTGGTCATTTCAATGTGTTGAAACTGAAGTTACACGCACTAAAATATCAAAAGCAGGGGTTTTAAGTAGCGGTATTGNGTTACACGCACTAAAATATCAAAAGCAGGGGTTTTAAGTAGCGGTATTGTAATAAAAATCCACAAAAAGAACCTTAAAATATTTTCAAATCTGACACAGAACACACTAAATCGGACATGCGCACACGAAAAATTAACGCTCATTCAAGCAGCACGGCTGAACATTCGTTCTAGTTGTACGAAGGCGAAGATGAACAGTTGAACTCGTGATGATTTCCGTAATAGAAGTGAGTAAATTTGAACCTAATACGATGCTGCAAAAACTTATACTAAATAATATAACGTAATATAAAAATTAAGTTCATTCCAAAATACTTTGCTGTTTATTACTCATACTGTGCGCAAATGTTTTTCGCTGATGAAAGAGACACGTGTTATTCAGAGATGCTACAATTGCTTCGCTTGATAATCAGCTGACGTCTCCTTATTTCAAGTGCGATGTCATTCTGATGTGCTTTAAATACATTGGCTCAAAATCTGGAAATTTTACACGAGATAAACCGTATGCTCATATCATGAGTTGCCGTTTTTTTTTTTCCAGAGTAGTGTTCTTGTAATTGCTTCACCTTCCTTTCCCGGGTTTGCACTGAGACTTAAACGTTTCCATTGCATTTAGTATCGTACCTAACCATTTTTTTTATTACTAAAGAGTAATTCGCGGTCGAAATTGTTTATAGTTTTCTTGTAATTTGTGGCGGAAATTAACATTGGTGGTATACGATGCCAAGTGACTCCCTCCGACTAAATCTCTTCCCTCACTCTCCTCGCTTCAGTGTCGACGGGGGTGGAGCGAGTTGGAAATGAAGCAGCAACGGAATGAAACGGTGGAGCAAACGGGAGTACTCCGAAAAAACCCACCTCACAAAGACAACTGCCACCATGTTTCACACATGCGAAATTTCGGGTTTGACTCGGCCGGGTATCCATGCCGGTTTGCTGAGGTAGGATGCAAGGTGCCTGGACACTATGCCATCGTAACTCCATTTAAATAAAATTTCAATAAGTATAAACGTTGTGTAATTTTCCGCCCACAGGCAGTACTATTGATAACGGAAATAGTTATACACATCACTCTCCCTACCTCGGGCCATTTACAACGCAACTTGGCGCCTAGTGTGGTAATTGTCCATCGACGAGGAATAACAACGCCTTACTTTCTGGCTTGGACAGCCCTCGTACCTTCGACCTCGTGTTCTTCCCCATACAACATTGTTAATGAGATGCTGTCGGCCTTTTGCAATCATCTCTNCTCGTACCTTCGACCTCGTGTTCTTCCCCATACAACATTGTTAATGAGATGCTGTCGGCCTTTTGCAATCATCTCCGAGTAGCAGCGGTGACTTCAATTATCTGTAACACACCTGTTGCTTCCAGCCTAAAATACATTATTAATACATACATACTTTATCCAAGCTGACTAAGTTGATGACATCAATGACCCACTTATACCTATTATTAGCAACACTGACATTATTTAGTTTGCATATACGAATAGTTCTTTGCCAATGGACTCATTATAAATGCAAAGTCATTTTTGTGTTCGTTAGTGGTAATGTAACAATTGCAACAGTTTTCCCGAGTTACTTTATCGTTTAGCTGTTATATTATTATAATTTTTAATTATCCAAGTCACGCCTGCNCGAGTTACTTTATCGTTTAGCTGTTATATTATTATAATTTTTAATTATCCAAGTCACGCCTGCTCATCAACAAAACTGTGTAAAACTAAATGGCAGAATCTTTACTCGAATATATTAATAGTTATATATAATATACACTGTCGTGAAAATTTGTAATATTTACCGAAATCGACTACATAGTGCTAAAACAATTTATGTATTGACGACAGTAGATAGAAATAGTAGGTTCCAGGACAAGTGCTGGATATCTGAGGATAAGCCATCATCTTGGATCCGTCATCTTAAATGACTTCACAGCCACCATATTGTTTCATGAAGGTCTTGCCACAGTAACAACATTGTTTTCCATGTAATTTTTCAGCAGTGGAATAAGGTACTTCGATAGAGGTAAGCTCCACAGTAGACTTAGTACAATCATTGGCTTGCATCGTCTTCAAGCAAATATAAATTCACTAACTTGTACTACTGCACAGTGCTGACTCCTCAGTTGTGACTGGTCAGTGCCAACTCCTCAGTTGTAACTGGTCAGTGCCAACTCCTCAGTTGTGACTCTTCACAGGTATGTTTAACTACTGGCGATTTTCTGTGGTTGCAGTAATTTATATCACAATCCTGTTGGTCGAAGGCGAAGCTATGTTGTAATTCTCTACAGTCAGGTAGAGGAAATCAGCATGTGCCTATTTTGCTAAGTCGATTGAGCCCACTTTTTCTCAGCTCTAGATGATTTACTGAAGCGAGGGTCCAGCCCAAGCCCTTGGAAACCATTTCTTCTTCCTCTTGGCGCAACATTTGTATACTATCGTCAACAGTGCTTTCTATTGCGCCTACATGATACACAGCTACATGCGAGTTCTTGAAGGCTTGCAACATCTTCACGCAAANACAGTGCTTTCTATTGCGCCTACATGATACACAGCTACATGCGAGTTCTTGAAGGCTTGCAACATCTTCACGCAAAGAAAAAATAACTCGTACACCAATATTTGTTACAAGACTGACTCCTCGCAGCCACCGACTCGTTACAAGTGCAGTCTTCTTACAAGTTTACTGAAGTTCTTTCAATGCTAGCAATATGAGTATGTACTCGGTATNCTCGTTACAAGTGCAGTCTTCTTACAAGTTTACTGAAGTTCTTTCAATGCTAGCAATATGAGTATGTACTCGGTATAGTTGTTGCTCTGGCATATTCCATCAGTGGGATTTAAACATTTTTTATGCTTCAATTTATCCAAACATTTTATATAGGAGTTTAATCACATTGCCATGCAGTTACATCTTCAAAAGTTTCTTCTAGACAGCAGGAATAATGTTTCTTCCTAACACAGGATTCTAAACCACGACAAAATTCGACAGTTTTATTTTGTTTTTATTAGATTATCATGGCAGTCCTCGTCAAGGCGTTTAAGTAATTAATGTATGTTCAAATAATTAAACTAAAGCAATCAGCTAACATCTGGAACTATTCCATCGAGCAGTGCACACTGAAATTTCTAATGGATGTTGGTTCTAAATTGGCAGGAACATTGATAAAGATAGGTTTGTCCATTATACGCAGATCTTGTTATGGCCATGGACATTCTCTGGAGACGTTTACAAAAAAAATCCATACTGCATTATTATTCTCGTGTGTGTTTTACCGATAAACGTAAAGCGATCAAGTGCACAGAAAAATATAGTACTTCCTTCCGCACTACCTTCCCCTCACCACGAAACCCACCATCCCAACTCCCAACTTCACAACCTCTCTTCTCTCCACCTTTACACCACCCACCTATCCATCCATATATATCTCTCTCTCTCTGTATATATATATATATATATATATACACATGCGCACACTCCCATAGGTCCATTTAACACAACCGGCAAGTAATATAGCAAGTTGAAGGTCGAATGAGCACTTTTCAACTCGACCTTTAGGAAAATATCCCTGTGAATCAACACAAATATCTTATTGTAAAAATCACTGCACTGTTTACAGGAACTTTGGCAGCGAACCAAGGAAAGTAACACTATATTTTAACACCCTTCAAAAGTTAAATGTTTTAATTCATTACTGACAAGTGAAACTGATTTATTTATGTGTTATGCATACAAGAGTTAGAATTCACCTAATATTTATATATTTTTTCTAATAATTACTATAGTCCCACTTGATTGATGCATATGTCCACATATATTTACAGTTGGTGAAAAGATACCAAGTAAAAATAAGGTATAAAATAAGCAGAGTTTTAAAAAGTATATTAGTAACCGCAAACCGACTTAAGCATCTTACAGATTTCCGCTGCGGGTGTGGAATTAATGTGCAAAAGCAGAAGTTTTAGGAAATGCCGTTGTATTAATTGGTTACGTATGTTAGAACTGAAACTATTATCCTTGAATTTTCCGAATATACAGGATGTATCAGTACAGCGGTTACAAACTTTCAGGAGAGATAGAGTACACCTAGACGATCGGAAATCACACAGCAATGCTTGGTCGGAAACGCTTTCCTGGCGCGGTGGTGACGACACAAAACACAAGAAAGGAAGGACACGGACAGGGTCGTCTGTTGCTTCGGTTTGCGTAGCGACATCTATCGCGTACACCAGCCAAAGACGTCCCAGCAATTTTCTGTACTAAGNTTGAATTTTCCGAATATACAGGATGTATCAGTACAGCGGTTACAAACTTTCAGGAGAGATAGAGTACACCTAGACCATCGGAAATCACACAGTAATGCATGGTCGGGAACACATTCCTGGCGCGGTGGTGACGACACAAAACACAAGAAAGGAAGGACACGAACAGGGTCATCTGTTGCTTCGGTTTGCGTAGCGACATCTATCGCGTACACCAGCCAAAGACGTCCCAGCAATTTTCTGTACTAAGAAAATAAACATGTTTTCTCACCCGCTGTACTGATACACTCTTTATAGCGATTTATTGAAAGTGCTTATTTCTAGTGAACCACAGGCCGCATCTGCACAAGTCGCAGAAAAATGAATACTTGCTGTCAAAAATTGTTACATTTCTACTTAAAGATATTCACCTTCATTGCATTTTCACATTGGTTTGTTGATTTGATGCTATTTAATATCTGCAACAGAATTTGCAAACATTAACTTTAACCATAAAGTAAAGTTGTGAAACACAAACGAATACAAGAAAGATTACAAAATATCATAGTAACTAAAATTACCACTNTTTGTTCCAGAAGACCAATAACTTCCAAGAGCGATCATTACATTTAAACTCTAATTTGAAAAAACATTCATATAACTTTATTCCGAGTGCGCTGAACAGAATTTGCAAACATTAACTTTAACCATAAAGTAAAGTTGTGAAACACGAACGAATACAAGAAAGATTACAAAATATCATAGTAACTAAAATTACCACTACAAAATATTTAAAAATGATTAAAATAATAGTTTACATGCAGAGATAGAGCATAAATCTTTCTATGTGATTATCCCAACCATAATGTGACAGTAAAATTCAGAAACTATAAAAACTACAACAACCAGAAATAACAAAAACTTAAATATATAAATAAACAAGTGAAAAAATTTAATATAACAGAGGATTTTGGTATTTATAAAATTTTTAGCTACGTGTAGTGATAAATTTGATTATTAGGAGAATTTTTTTTATAATGTTGTATTTTACTGGTCATTCCCGACTTATTTTGTAATGATTGCAGACATTTGAGTGTGTCTCATTAGTATCTAATGAAATTCAACAACGCCATTGCTGTCAAAACAACTATTCCCATATAATTATCTAGCTCCATTACTTTTTAGGTCTCCCATATTGTTTTCGTTCTAGTGCTTCATATTGCTGAAAATGTCTGAAACAAGAATGATCCCAACATAAGTGCAGATATTTCTCTTTCAGACTGCCTGTTGCTGTGATTTACAAAAATTCGTTCATTTGGCAACAACGTACACGAATTTAAAATTGTTTAATGCATTTATCATATCTCTTAGAAAGTTAAAATACTAATACAAATGGTGTCTAGAAAGCTATTAGGTATAGTCCATTCGCGGTTATTTCTAGCTTTTCTGAGGCCTGGCTAAACTTCTACTTCCAGGATATTCTTCCACTTTATGCAAACAAAGGTTAACCAAGTATAGAAAATTACAACAAAAGGATAACGCACCTCATTCGTGCGCACTCAGTGTAATAATATTTTGCATAATAACCATTTCTTACCACCTAACTTCCCACCGTTTTCGTTCTTATTAATTTTTGAATTAAATGTAATTTATTTTCAAAAATATAAATTAACTGTTAATTTTACTGAAAATGCGGTTGTTTTACGCCAACGCAAGTGTAAAATGCGTGTGATGTATGGCATATTTACGAAACAGCCAAACACGTCATGTATGGGGCGATTTTCCAAACGTTTGATTCAAAAAGTGAGAAGAAACCGCGAATATATTATACAACGCAACTTGCCAGATTTATTTGCGTCGTTTATGGTTTTGTTTTTAAAAGCAATATTTATATGGTATTGTTTTTTTTTTTTTTTTTAACAGAAAGCGAAAACTTTGCTTTGAACGCTATACGCTAAAGGTTGATTCACGATAAAGTGAGCACTTTTGAAATCAACCTTAGGAAAAAATCACTGCTCCTGCCTGCATATATTTTAACGCGCAGTAAAGTTGGTAACGTTGAAGGGAAAGTAGTTCCATGTCTTAAAGTCGAATAAAAAGCGGTAGTTAAGCATTTGTGATAACTTAAATTATTTCTTTCTATTTCTGTTTTTATGTTAATGCATACAAGTGTAAAAATAAGCAGATTTGTAAAATATTTACTTTTCTAATCATTTCGCAGCTTCGCATGACCTACGCTTGAATAAAGTGATCAGGACTATGGCAATGTTAATTTTGTATACGGCGGAATAATAGACAACTTGCACACAAGTAGATCTTAAAGCACCCGTCTACCTGGCGCTTGAACTGCGTTGCAGAGTCTTCCAAATACACGTTTTTCAACGAAACTATTAAGCGTGCGTCCAACGTGCTGATCTACGAAAAGAACACACACTTCAGACGAGAGCTGTTAAGTACTTTCAAAATATCACGTACGTTAGAAACATCAATTCAGAGTACTCCAAAACCGCTAAAAAACGGCCTTTCCAAGGCGCTGTAGCTCAAAATGCACGCATCAGATACATACAAAACTACTATAGGCGCCTGCACTGAACCTTCCTAAAGACTTCCCACTAATAAAATTATATGGTCACCGCTGAAAGCCCCATAGGTACACGCAGTACGACGAGAACACTGCACGCCAGTTCAGAGCCTTGCGCTTAGAGGCGATAGCGTACTTGATGCGCGTGGCAGTGTCACCCTTATCGCTCCCGCGCTTCTCAGCCTAAACGTGGGAAAAAGTTCCAGGTAGACGGAGGCCTTAAGCAAGGCTTTCAAACGTGCTGTGTTTACAGTGCACAGCCTATATGGGACTTTATGCAGTTAGAAACGGCGGAGATGTGAGATACCCGACTGGTGATGCGAAATCGCTTCACCCATGCAGCCGAAGCGAGGGCATTTGGTTGGCTCGTCGATGTTCACCAAAGTCGCCCCACAGTCCCCATCCTTTCCTCTTCCCCCCGCGCATTCCAATTTCAGCGAGACAAATGGCACCGTATCTTCCTCTCCGGGGCCCCCTTCCAATTCACTTCGAGACGTGCAGGCACGGACGAATGCAAATTCGGCACTTGGCATTCCCGCCGTGTAATAAACACGTAGCGACTCGTCTGCAGCTGAAGGTGCAATCAAGGCTTACGTCCGAAGCCATTCCATTCCGTTCCCTCACGTTGCGTGTTTGTTATCGAGGTCAGCTACCCCCCTCTTGATTAAGCTACACGCACCGCATGCAAACTACTCGCGTAACGTTAATTCTCAGACAAAAAGAATAAAAGTAACTTAAAGTTCTCCTCGCGGCAAAGTCAGCGAACAAAAAATATTGTCGTGTGCAATTCTGCAATATCAAGCAAGTCTTGCAGACTTCCCTTGCGACTTTTCTGGACGGCCTCGATTTCCACGACTTCTGGTTGAATTCTTCCTCGTCACGGAATTTTAAAACAAACTGTGCCTCTCGGTGCTGTGTTCGTGATGGCCGGCTGTTTGCCCGAGTTAGCTCGGTTTCGTTGTTCTCTTTGAATAGGCCACTCCACTTAGCGCGCGGCACGCAAGACTGGCTCCTTATTTGTGAGGCTATTAACACCGCTGTGATAACTTTGTGAACTAGTAATTTTCATGCTGTTTCCATTGACCAATTTACATTGAACTCTATGGTCATATTTAAAGTTGGCTATTTTTAAATAATTTTATGTTTTGCAGTTTATTATATACGCTTGAATTTTTATCAAATTTACATTTTCATTATTATACTTATGTATAAATACACAGACATTTTAACAAATAGGTTACTAATGCTTATAGAATGAGGCAATTTAAATTAATAGCCTGTTATCCCTACCGTCTAGGCATACGTAGAAAATATCTATGTTTTCTGCATTCACATATCATACCTCTTCAGAACCTTAATATTTTTGGAAGTGAATACAATATACGTTTCTAGCTTTATTCTTCTCCACGAAGCGATTTGAAAATGACACAAATTATATCTTATTTTTCAGCTAATTCCTTAAGAAATTGAATCTTTCATAAATCTGACAAACGGAAGAAAAATTTCTGACTCAGTTATATGTAAGAATAAACATTCAGTTACAATTTTGCTTTCAGTTCAACGTGGAAAAGGATTTGCGCGGAACAGGTTGGGAGCTCTCAGAAATGTTTGATCTTTCAATCGATTGGCAATCTTGTATTTGCTTTTGTTTAGCGTAACCTGCGATATATAGATGCCGACTTCTATATTTTCCAGAGGGAGGGGGGAGGGGAGGAAGCCACGAGATGGGAGTGGGAAAAATTATTATACATTGTGCAGGACACGAAGACAGAACAATGATAAATAGTGAACGTTCACATTTCTGGGTACTTATGGGAATGTGTGTGTATTACAAATCATGACATGAAGTTGCAGTTATTGTAATTAAATAATTATACTTACATGCTTTGAAAAAAGTTAATTTTAAATGAAAACACGAATAATACAAACAGGTGATGTAGCACATAAATCAACAAAATTAATTAAACTAGGTAAGTGCTAATAGAGACAGTTAAAGCAGCCATGATAAAACATTTTACAAATCTGCATTATTTTTTTAGGCACATAGCCCCAAATAACTAGATCTTTGGGGGCCAAGCATTCGTGCCTCCCTAAAGTCGGTGCAGTGTTCATACGTAGCCCATTCTTACATTCGAAACGTTTTTGAAGATCTGACGTAGGTAAATATTCCGAAAAGTTACAGTTTATAAATAAATATGAATTAACTTAGTATTAACACCATACTTAGTGTGAAAAAACTTCCTAAACTTGACATATTTTTGGCGAGGCACAATAGGAACACGGAGACTCTACACTGTATAAACCTTACAGGATTTGGGGGCCGCGGTGGTGTAGTGGTTAAACTACTCGTCTCCCACCTAGGTGAACCGGGCTCGATTCCCGGAGGGATCACCTTCGGACTTTCTCATATGGGAATCGTGCCGGACGATGCTGTTGATCGGCTGGTTTTCGCGGGTGTCTCCCGTTTCCCCCGCCCTCGCATTCAGGAGGTGCTCCATACTCACCTCGCTTCACTCTTATCGGCTTTCAAGATTTCTATGTTAAGAGCCGCCCAAATCTCTTCACTCACTAGATTTCAAAAACTAAAATTACATAGACAATATATTTTAAATAATAAAATTTGATTTGGTGATCAAGTCTAAGAGAATAATGGTATATCGTTATTTTACCAATTGTGCCCCAAAAACGAACGCAAGGATTTTCCGAAAACTCTAAAGTCATGGAGTGTTACGAAGTTAGTACCATTCTTTGACCAAAATCAAGTTGATGGTTCCAAGATTTGTATACCTACGTAACGTAGACAACAGTCACGTCAAGTGATTAAAACCATTGTTTGACCAGAGATTGGCTTGTGATTCTATTATTTAAGAACTTGGTATAGTCAAGAAGAGAACATACGCTATCTGGTGAGACAATATGACTATGTTTCAGTCATATTATGTCTGTTTGCATACATTTTTATTGCCAATATAAACCACTGTCTGTCTCAAATTATCAATTAATTCTTGCATAACCCATGTTTCCTTGGACAGTTAATGATTACAAAGGAATAATTCAAAGCAGAAATATCTGATTTATTTAGCATGAACCTGGTTAAACTGAAAACACCTGGAATATTCATTGAAAATGATTAAGGCTTCCGCCTACCAGGAGATATTTTCCGCGTTTGAGGCCGAGAAGCGCGGGAGCAATACGGGCGAGACTGCCTCGCGCGTCAAGTGTGCCATCGCCGCTAAGCGCAAGGCTCTGGATTGGCGTGCAGTGTTGTAGTCGCACTGCGAGTGCCTATGGGACTTTCAGCGGTGACCTTATTATTTTATTGGTGGAACGTCTGTAGGAACGTTCAATGCAGGGCCCTTGAGTACTGTTGTATGTATCCGACGAGTGTATTTTGAGATACAGTGCTTTGGAAAAAGCAGTTTTTAACCATTTTGTAGTACCCAAACATGGCGTTTATAATGCGCGAGACGTCCTGAAAGCGCTCAACAGCCTTCGTCTGAAGTGTGTGTTATTTCAGTAGATCACCGCATTGGACACGCGTTCAATAGTTTTGCAGGGAAACGTGAATTTCTAATACATTGAAAAAGCAGTTCAATGTCGAGAGCCTTAACTGCTAGCTCGGAGAATCGAATTCACGTCAGCGGGTGGATTATCACTGAGCTTGAATATTAAGACACGTCGGAAGTGTTGAAATCAGGTGTTAAGTGCTCTTGCTTCAGTGAACAGCGATGCAAGTACGGGAAATAATATTTCTCCGTATTCGTGCTAAAAATCTGGCGCGCACGACGGACGAGAACGAATTTCGCGAACACACATCCAGCGCCAGTGCAAATTTGAATGTAATAAAGGTGAATATTGCATCGAGAAACTACCCCGGGGAAAACTCTTTAAGACGGCTGTCGAAGTAAGAGACGTTTAGCAATAAGATCACGAGTATTGGAAACTTCTCCAGCTGCTAAAAGTTGGGCAGATATTCTAGAAATACTGAAAATAAGGAACTTCGTTTTCCCGCATGCTACCTGTTTTTTTTAATAACGTGTTTCGATTCCCCTCATGTCATGTCCAACGTATTTATATATCATATTTTCCTTCAGAAATTGAACTTAAGTAAAAAATTCCTTTCTATGAGTATGTTCATATTTTATGTCATTTAGCGTAAAGGTACGCCTCGCAGTCTATTCGGATGTGGCCACGCTAGAACGTATTAGTTGTAAGCGAAAATCTTTGCTTTTGGAAGTCAATGATGTATTTCAAGCAGTTCATGCCGGCAATCAAGCAATAGGGGGCCATAGTCATGGTAAGTTTCCATTCTTCCAAGGACTGTTAATTTAAATTCTATAATTTGTCGTCTTTTTAATCCCCGTTTCTGAGACCACGGTCGAGTAGCGTTCGGACCACTTTATTTGACCCTCGAAGGGATCACACAGAAGTTTTCATTTAGGGAAGCATGGCGGACGTTTCCGTTGGCCGGTGAGTTTTCTGTGAGTACTACTGTTTCCACCACCACTTGCGTTTCTTGCTGCTACATATCCACCTCATTTCACCCTAATCGGCGCTAATGAGCTCATCTGTTAAACGTTGCCCAAATCTCTCGCTCAGTAATAGCCTTTTCTACTGCCTTGTTTCTACTTACCACTCGCCTCCCACGGTCTGGTGCCTTCTGCTAGACGTCATTCATTCGCTTGTATTTAATTCCCAATCGCCATTTATTTCATAATTCCACTTCCCCCGTGGCCAAACTCTGAAATTACTATGGTCTCTTTGTTATCCTAATACTTATTGTTTATTTATATTTTGAATACACTAATGTGTCTTGTCCAAACCACTCTGGTTTCCTTGAAGTTGTTGTTTATACTACAAATCCCTTACAAAATGTTAATGCTATTTCCGAATTACCAATTAAGTTTCATATCATTATTACAATTAAAAGCATATGTAACAAAAAAAAAATGTTTCTGCCATGTGTGTTCTGCTAATTCTTTCTAGTTCACTTTCATGCTTCAACTCCGAATATTATGACAATAATTTTGCCCATTATGCGAACCTGTAATTTTGAATTGGATACTGACATAAGTGCATACTTAACTACTTACAACTAAGAAAATTTCTAATAGCATAATTTCTGTAGTATGCTCTCTTCTACTTAGTTGCATATGGTTTACTTTGTTTAAAATGTCATCTCTTAATTGTCCCCGTTGTTTTCCCTTCCATTGCGAATTCTCTTTCAATGGTTCTCTACTTGTTCTCATTATTATACGTTTTCGTCTCAGTTTCAGTCCCGACTGGCTCCCTCTCGTTATTCCACCTGTCACGTTCCAAACACTCGTGTATCTCATTGATAATACCGACTCAGTCGAAATAACTGCAGTACTGTTTTCCCCTTAACAGGGACAACCTCGTCAGCTATTACTAATAACTGTGTCGAAACTTTCCTCCTCTAGTGCGCCTTTGCGCATTTGAAACAACTATATTTATTTTCTTTCATTATGGCACACTTCTTGCAGCACTTGCATGGAATTGCTATTTAGTTTTGTGACTTTTAAACTTCCGAAATAGCTTCTACATCAATGTTGTATGTGTTCCAAAGTATCATAATCAATGTCTTCCTTTATCGACATCCAATGTATTAATAGAAGGAGGAATCTAGTAACAATATTAACAGTCTCGGTTTTCGGAATCTGTTTTGTTTTTACTTCGGTTATCCTTTTATTACAAACCAAATACTCACGTGAGTTATTCTTCTCCAATAAACCTTAAGCAATAGCAAAACAAAATTTAACTTCTGTGGTACTTTCTGATTTTTGTTTTAAACTGGACTTGTTTGAGACTTGCATTTTTTCTCTTTCTCTTTGAAGCGTAATATTAGTTTTACCTACCTGCCCACCCTGTTGAGGGCGTATCTCTTTCTATATGGCGTCCGTAACTCTCCTCATCCTTACCTTTACCAGACCCGCTGGTTTCTTCATGGTCTCTTGTCACTTCATCGAACACTTGTGCGCTTTCCAAGCGAGGTTCTCGACTGCCTCCTTTATCACGATATAATGACGCCCTTCTCGTCTTTCATATATCGATTCTGCAGTTCTTCTCCCACCAATTCTTTTTTCTCATTAAATGAAATTTGGTCAATTCTGCCCCCTTATTCTTCTAGCAGCTATTTCAATTATTGATTTAAATTTGAAGAATTTTCCCCATATTTAGTTCTCCTACTTTCGTCGCTTGAGTCAACTAAACCTTTCCTTGTTTTCACTTAAACAAAATTAATTTCTAATGATTTAAAAATACATTTAAAAATAAGGAAAAACAACAAATTAAAAAAAAAGATTTAACAGTTAGTGCAATTTCTTATAAAGGCATGTTTAAAAGCACTGTAATCTAATAAAAATGTATACATTTTAAATTTTATATGTTTAATTATCGTTGCGATACCAAGCAAACAGTTTAATAATCAAGAAAGTTTAGCCTGAAGACTTTTGAGGAGATTAAAATACAATAAACAGAGACTTAATATAGCAACTTTAATGACTCTAAAATATAGCGAAGAAATAATAGTTACATGAACAAATATTAAAATCGACACATCCGTCTGCGATTATATGTTAATGCTTGTACAGATTTCGTATACATAATTCTACACACTATTAAAAAATTTTCTTTCTTCATTTTACAGAAAAGTGCTGGTAAAAATGTCTTCAGAATTCTCCATAAGATCTCCGTGAAAGTACGGACACGTTGCTTTTTAAAAACTGATTTTCCGTAAATTTCACTGAACTTGTCCATAAATTTGTTAGTTATATTTCTGTACAGGTTTAAAAAAAAAGAGATAACCAAAAAATTCTATAATTTTTGTTATGCGTGTGTTCTACTGTGTATAAAATCTTTTTAAAACATTAAATTATTTTATAGCCGAGTGATATTTAAACTTGAAGGAAAAGTGTAATGGTCCAGCCTTTTAACCACTCACCTAAGGCATCAAAATAACGATCACGTCTATAATTTTGGTATATCTAAAGGTATAACAAAAGCAACTTTTTAAAGTTTCTAGTGATGTTTTCGTATTTTAGGTGATACTAACTGTTACAGGTGCCCGGTGATACTTTTTTATGTCTGAAAAAATAGATCTTGGTGGCGTGGACATTGTAACTGGCGCAGAAACGATATTTTTCTGGTTACAGTGGTGAAAAAAGCTTCTGTAGACTCGGCATCGTTCGTGTCCTAAATCCGAAGCTATGGGAAATACGAAGACTTTCCGTATTTTTGTATTTACGGAGCTGAACTCCGTTTTTCGTCATTACGGACTGTGATTCCGTAAACATTTCCATAAATATACAGAAATGTTTTAAGAGTTCAGGCCTGAAATATGTTACAATATTTTGAAGGGGGAAAAAAACCATTACTGAAAATTTTAACACCAAAACCTTTATACTAATTTACGCAAAATCTCCAACTTAACTGGTTTTCCTGTACGTTTGCCGAAATAAATGAAAATTAGACGTTGGCACGCGAAATAGCATTATTTTAAGTCATTTATTTTTGCCAGTTACACGTACGTACCCCATGTCACTCTTGTAGTCAGGAACAATTTCTGAATAATTCTGAGTGACTGTTGTAATTCATGTCTCAAATTACAGATTACGACGCAATAGCAGTTTCATTTTCTGTTAACGAGGTAGCTGAACAGAATGAAAAAAGTACAAAAAGTGCTTATGGAATGTTGAAAATGACATACCGATACAAAAGTCTCAAAAAAATTTTATGATAATAATTTTTACATGAATTACTGTAATTCGTATGTTATGCGCATAAGGCAGAAAAAGTCTGAAAAGTTATTTACGATTTACTGTGGATAATACTAATTTTATTGATAAAAAATTTATGATTTGAAAAACAAAGGCAAATTCACCGTGATTTCGTAGTAGACTTTGTGTCATAAAATGTGGTGATTTAAGTTTCACTTTGTGCGTCGTATACACGGGTGTATTTTGCTAACGATCCACAACACAAACAGAATAAAAATATGTGTTAAGTTCACTGCTTTGAACATTTTAGGTTTAAACTTGCAATATAACATTCTGCAAGAAATATGTCATTTTAACACATGTGTTCTTCAGATAAAAAATTACGTATTTTTTTCAAAATATTGTTTTGTGCAATAACCTAACTGAATTGTTTTATAAGTTTTGTCATTATTTTATTCAACGTCGTTCTCACCATAAAGCCTAAAACGAACTTAGGAGAATCGCTATTAATCTTGCAGTAATGGTCCGCGTGGGACTAGCGGAAGATTGTTCTCCTTTGAACTACTCTGTTATTAATGGCGGCGTGAATACTGCACGTTCTATAGGCTGCCTTGCATTGTCTCGTTTAAAGTGGACACTGCAAATGACTCAGTTACCGGCGTGTGATTGGCGCTGAAAGAACAGCAGAGACTGTTCAAACAAATGGAGTGTTAAGATCCAAATACGCTGTCAATTGGCTGCGAGGGATTCAAAGCTTCCCTTTATCCTGGATTTCTGTTTGTTGTCTGTCGTACGTGCATTTGTGCTTTCGTATTAGCTTCTGAGCTTACTGGGCATGACAGTTTATTTATGTATGAGTTACAGTACTGATAGTTTTATAAGTTCATTACTGTGAAAAAGCCACACCCTTGGATATTAATTTCCGAATGTGATCAGATTATTATAATTTTAGTAGTCGTTACCCGCAACTAATCACATAAATATTATTTTTTATACAACGTGAATTTCAATTTTAAGAGCCACCTAATGATTATAGGAGCGCAGGAACTGCTTTGCTTTACGATTCTCCTTCCTCCCCATTCATATCTCATGCTGTAAC
>NQII01007457.1:83433-98733 GCA_002778355.1 Clitarchus hookeri
GTTCTCAAAAAAAATTTAAAAAAATTTAAATTTGACTAATAACGTCTTCTAAAATTCTATACAAGTATTCGTAATCTATCATTACACTGTCAGCGAACATCTTAGATTTTATATTTGCTCATTATCTAACATTCTAACTATACAGTCAATATTTGTACGAACTGACCTAGTAGACCTAACGTCGACTGTGATTTGAAAGTCTGTGTGTGATGTGGTGCCTTGAGTCCCATTTCACGCAAGCTCGCGCGCGCATCTGTGTGTGTTTACGAAAAGTTCAGAAAGTGTACGAAAGAGGTAAAGGATGCCAGTGAACAAGCACTCTAATTGGACAGTTGTCAGACTGAATTTCTTTTGAGTTCGACTTCGACACCGGGGCCGCTGTGGCTGAGCGGTTAGACCGTTCAGCCACTCACGAAAGCGAACCGGTTCAATCCCCGGCCGGGTCACTCCCGGATTTTCGCAAGTGGGAATCGTGCCGGACGATGACGCCGATCGATGGGTTTTCTCGGGGATCTCCAGTTTCCCCCGCCCTTTCATTCCGGTGCTGCTACATTGTAACCTCATTTTACCCTCATCGGTTTTCAAGACCTCGTTTTAAGAGCCGTCCAAATCTCTCAACTCAACTTCGACACAGATTTTTTTTTTTATGTTGAGCTTTTTCGTATTTTACGTTAGTGAGGTGAACATTGCGTGCATTTCTTATGAAGAAACAAACAGCATCGACATTATCTCCGGAAAAACACTGAGATACCGAAGTTCCTTTAACGCTAAAAGAATATTCATCGCTTAGAGTATATTACGCGTTTGTTCCAGCGCGTTAAGTATGATAATCTTACACTCGTTCAGCATCGAGCGCAACTACCTGATGGAACGACAGTTAACAACTGTGGAATAATAAAAATGTATCGATTAAACTTGAACTTTCTTTTTAAAACCTGTCATTTTTATCATGCTTAGATATTATAATAATTATGTGGAAATACATTTTCGAATAACTAATTACGAAATATAACGAAACATTTTAATAATTGTATGAGCAAAGTTTATAAAATATGCGTAGTATGCATATTTTATGTGGACACTTTAAAAAAACTAAATTGGACGAATACTACATACATTCAATCTGGCATGACGTATGGCAAAAACAAACATGACAGCCAGCCTATGAGTTAAGGTATTCACATTCAACCGTTGCGTTCACAGTTCAAAAGAAAACAATAGTTTCTAAATCATATCTATATGTGGCTTAAGGCGTATGATAATGCAGCTTCGTAGGAGTAGGTCAGGGAGATCGGTGTATAAGCGCTGACTATGGCGTTGGAGAATACATAGTATGCTGCTGGGCAGGGTTGAGATGCTTTAAATCACCTGATTTTAATCAGTGATTTAAATCACGATTAAAATCAAATTATTTTTTTTAAATCGTTGATTTAAATCAATACCTTTTTTAATGCCAAAAAAATGGACCAAAAAGATTCAAGGGACTNATTTTTTTTAAATCGTTGATTTAAATCAATACCTTTTTTAATGCCAAAAAAATGGACCAAAAAGATTCAAGGGACTTCCCCGACATAAACTACGGCGCACACATACGTGCATATGTTTATCTACACAGTTCGGGTACTCCCCGAAATATAAACTCACGACTTAATATGTTTTCGCCCGGTCATTCGTGACTGATTAGTGAAAGCGTGAATGCAACAAAATGGCTGGAAGAAAAAAAGATGCTGTACGAGATTGTTTTCATGAAAAAAAGTCTGCTTGTGGAAAGTTTAACAAAGTGGTGTGTAAAAGTTGTAATAAGGAGTTATTAGGAAAAAATAATTATGTAACCAGCCAAATGGATTTTGTCAATTTTAAGTCGTTGATTTTCTTAATTTTTCATTGTTGATTTTTTGTTTGAATGTGATTAATATTGNGATTTTGTCAATTTTAAGTCGTTGATTTTCTTAATTTTTCATTGTTGATTTTTTGTTTGAATGTGATTAATATTGGTAATTTTAGAAGAACTGCAATGTTGATTCTTTTATATTTTATAAATTAAAATATAATTAAAATAAACAAAGAGCGGTTTTTTTAAATAATAACTGACTTCCAAATAAAACGAGATGGGAATATGTAAATAAATAAAAAAAATCTGATTTCAATCAAATAAATCCGATTGAAATCAAATAAATCCGATTATTTTGATTTTTTTTAAATCATGATTTTTATCAACCCTGCTGCTGGGCTTTGCGCCGTCAACGCAGCANATCCGATTATTTTGATTTTTTTTAAATCATGATTTTTATCAACCCTGCTGCTGGGCTTTGCGCCGTCAACGCAGCGTACAACTTATTAAAAGCTATTCACAGTAAGGTGAGCACTTTTGAAATCAACCTTTGGAAAATGTCACTGCCGCTACCTGAATATATTTTAACGGGTACAATGAGTGATATGCGCCCTATAAAGTTGGTAACGACGGAGGGAAATTAGTTCAATGTCTTAACGTTGAATTAAAAGTGTTAGGTATACATTTGTGAGTATTGAAATTATTTATTTTCCTTTTAATGTTTCTTAATACATTTAATTGTAAAAATCAACTAATTTGAAAAAAAAAATATATATATATATATATATTTTTGAAATAATTTTACAGTTTCACTTGACCGACGCATGAATAAAGTGATCAGGTAAATAGCAAAGTTAATTGAACATACGGCGGAAGAACACACACTGTGCATACAAGTAGATCTTAAGCAGGGCTTTCAAAAGTACACAGCTTACCGCGAACAGCCTTTGGCATGTGGAGTGTTAATAATCAATACTACCAACAATCCCAAAGTGGCTGCGTACACGAAAGCATGACTAAAACTCTTAACAATAACTACAATAAAAATATTTTTAATTTTAAAGATGTTATTACAGGCAGACATTTTATATTTTTTCGTGATCTCACCAAGAACTGAAGGAGGTAAATGCATTCAGTGTTAATAGTTATTATATTAAACATTTGCAGAAATTGTTTTTAATCAATTAGCTTTGCCTAAAAATAATTATAACTATGAGCGTTTTTGGGACAATATTAATTAATCTCGATGTTCCGCCAGTCAGAGAAACGCGGAATGGCAAGAGCGAAAAAAATTATAGTATCTTTATTTTGTTATTCTTTCGGAAATTTTCTAATTTCCACATTAAAAGTAGAGCTGATAGTAGTGTTAAAGGAAACCGAAAATAGAGATGGTGCCTGTTTGTTGTTGCCATCTTCACATTATCTTGTGTCAGAGACGCTTATATCAATCTACTGGTAAAATATTGCAAAACCCAGTGTTTCAGTAAATGTATATTTCCTCAGTTTGCATATATCATTATTAGCCCTTCTACTTGTACGTGCATGAAAAATCGTGCTACTACTTTCCCTCCACTTAAAGCATTCCATGAACGAATAGGACTTCAGAGTAGTTTTTTACAACGGGTGCCAAGGCTACTGCATTCAAATGGGCCCTTCTGTTCCAACATTTTGATATTCTCGGGAACTCATTGCCAAATTACCTATAAAGTAACTTAAAATTCCTTTGAAACTTAAGTTCAGGAAAATATTCCAGTATGCGTAGTGTTGTGACTAGAAAAACAAACACACACAGACAAAGAGAGAGAGAGAGAGAGAGAGAGAGAGAGAGNTTGTGACTAGAAAAACAAACACACACAGACAAAGAGAGAGAGAGAGAGAGAGAGAGAGAGAGAGAGAGAGAGAGAGACAGACAGACAGACACACACACACGTCCATGAAAATATCAGTTTCTCAAGTATCAGCTAAATAAACTTGCATTACTATAACAAACATTCCATGAAACTTCAAAATAAATGCACAATTTAACAATATCACGAACCTGATTCATTTACTCTCAATTTCTTACACAACCACAGCAATTTTTCTCTTATTGCTTGCCGTAGATACCAAGAAACACATTAATATTCTTGAAGCATTTGCATAATTCAAAAATATGTCAAAAATAGCAAACTGAATGACTTTACTGGAAACCGTAAAAGGTGGTGTAGAGTCTTTCCTGAATGCGGTTAGGCTTAACGCTTTGTCTGAAAGCTATGGAAGTTACCATTATAATGAAGGGGTTGAGTAGGTTATGGTAAGAGTCTTTATGTTATGTATTTCTACAGCGTTGAAATAATCATCATGGACATTTGTCCGTTTTAAAATGAATTACATGATGTAATCAAGTATCGAACCCTTTCCAGCAGCAAGTAATTGTAACCCTTAAATATACAACGTATTTCCAAACAACACCGACAAACTCAGGCAGGTTATTCCTGATGAAAACGTAAGACGAAAATGTCTGTACCACTTTGTCCCTAAAGTGATTCCTAAGGGACCTCGCGCCCCTAAAAACCACGGTTTTGAATATAATTGTGTTAAAAATATCAACTACTCACGATTAAGCAACAAATCGGTCAATAGTGTTTTGTAGGACGGAGAGTTTGCACCCTGTGAAAATGCTGTTGGTAATATCACCCCACGTCATCATGAAAATAAGGGTTACCACCCTGTTTTTGCACGAAAAATGTGGACAGTAAGCTGTAAGCGATTTGTTGACATGACTAAAGACCAGCGCATCGTGAGGTCAAATGCCACGTGGTGTTGCACAGCCTCGTGAACTACGTGTTGCCAACCTCGCAGGCCACTCACCCTTCTGTTTTGCATACGTACTTCCCGAACGGAATTCGCGAAAACGGTTAACCTGAGAGTATTCTCACAAGACAACCATTTTTGATGGTTAAGATGTACTGATTCTTAAGTCATCTCAACCAATCGCCTACTGCTTACTGTTCACATTTTCCGTGCAAAAAACAGGGTGGCAACCCTTATTTTCATGATGACGGGTGATGATATTACCAACCGCATTTTCACAAGTGTAAGATCTCCGTTCTACGAAACGCTGTTCTAAGATTTGTTGCTTCATCGTGAGTAGTTCCTGATTTTTTAAACTCAATTATATTCAAAACCGTGGAATGTAGGGGCGCGTAGCTCCCTTAATAATTACTTTAGTGACAAAGTGGCACAGACATTTTCACCTTACGTTTTCATCAGGAATAACCTGCCGGAGTTTTTTGGTGTTTGTTCAAAAACACGTTGTACACACTACTCGGGTCTTGTGGGGTTTTTTGGGTTTCCCTTAGCAGTTAAAAGAAATAACTAGGCCTACAGTTCATATCATACGTAAAGATTCTGTGGCAGTGACAGATCAGGGCATAGAAATAGCCGTTGAAGGCGGAAAACTATGGTTACAGTTGCAAGCAAGCATTAAAAATGGTAAACGATCAGATGTGTGATTTTATAATATCCAAGAATGTAGTCCATACGAAAAGGAGGATCTGCTAGAATATATCAACCTTTAGACAGAATGGTGTNTTATAATATCCAAGAATGTAGTCCATACGAAAAGGAGGATCTGCTAGAATATATCAACCTTTAGACAGAATGGTGCATGTATCAAGTGAGGTTTTGTGTTTATGCAGTCTCCAACAAAATGTAAATAGTCACTGCTATCGCAAGCGTTCGTAGGCTTTAATTATAAATTACCGTGTGAATTGTGACTCTAAAATACACAAACGTTGTTCCGTGGTGCACGATTAGTTATTTATTACAGCATTACTCTTAATTTCCCTAAGGCTCGGCTTCACCTCGTTTGCACAAATTCTTCGTTTTCGTGTCATAATTTCGGNGCATTACTCTTAATTTCCCTAAGGCTCGGCTTCACCTCGTTTGCACAAATTCTTCGTTTTCGTGTCATAATTTCGGATTCAGAGTAATTACCGACAGTGTACTATTATCGAAAATTTGCAATTTACAAGTTGTTTAATACTTTTGTGCTTAATTGTAATTGTGTGTTATCTGCTACTTGTAAAAAAATTAGGTCATATTTATATTTTATAAATAATTTCCTGCCTCTTTGAAAACAGGAAATAAGGCACAGTGAGAATTAGATACAAAGGTATTAACCAACTTATTAATTGTACATTTTATATAGTCAAACATTTCTAATAATACCTCTGAGACTGAAAGCATGACACAAAATGACGAATTTCTGCATAATAGTGAAGCCAAGCCGTAAGTGTAAAACCCCACCATTAACCTGGCAAGTAGTCTCCCTGTGCGCCCCTTGCCAGAACTCCGTGTAGTCCGTCCGCGCAGCATATTTGCTGAGCGCGTAGTGTGTATCTCAGGGGTTCTCACAGGGCAAACAAGCAGGAGACGTGATCCGATCACCAATACCCAGTCTTCCCTGACCTCCGTACGTGCTTCCGCGCTGCAGCCGAGCATTTCGGCCCACTAACATAACTGCTGGATCATCCCTAAGGATACATTTCGACAGGAAATTGTCTCTGACGGAAGCTGTAGCGTCACCTGGAAATCTGCTGCACACAGTTATCAGAGTTGCGGTAAACACAAAACAAAAAATATTAATCTTCATAGACAATAATTTATAAAAAGTCCTTGAAACAGTAATTTGAAAGTAACTAACGGGTTATACTCCAAGTACGTACGAAGAGTAACGTTTCATTCTTTTTAATTGCATAAGCATATTTATCTGNAACTAACGGGTTATACTCCAAGTACGTACGAAGAGTAACGTTTCATTCTTTTTAATTGCATAAGCATATTTATCTGATCTTTATACTAGCCAATTGGTTGCGAAAAGTGTTTGTATTGAAACTTTGTTGCGTGCATTTGAAATGTTTTGCGTAATGCATTCGCCGCAAAGAAATAAAACTCAAAAAAATGTTGTAAATTATTCAAAGACAATTCGGTTTCCTGTTTTAAATGAAAATACATGAAATGCGTTATATATTTTAACTTAGCACATGCATATCGATGCACGCATTAGTCTTTTGATGATTTTATTAATAAACACACTTCCTCTTTATGTTTTAGTTTATATGCCTTTTAAGCAATATGAGAACGAATATTCAAATAAACGAAGTGCCAAAATGCAATTTTGCGATAGTGAGAAATAGTATTATATCCTGCCCAACAAGTTAATTGGAAATTATTTGTATGCTGTTATATATTTATTCACATAGAAAAGTAGTAAAATAATTGCCAAAAACTTGTGCCAAGAACATTAAGATCAGTATAAATATGTTAAAAACCAAAATTTTCTAACGCCTAGGTACATAATATTAAAAAATGTATATATTCGTACACTGATTAACAACACAAATATAAATTATCTGAACATATGAACATCTTTCCTCACTTAAGCAATTTTAGATATCTTATAGCAAAGCTTTTATTCCAACCTGGATGAAGTACTGAGTCCACATATGAACATTATTTTAATTTAGGGGAATGGTGTTCACCCCAAACCGCATTAGTTATTACTGCTTTGCACAAGTCACGTTTTTGTTAATTTAATCAAAGTAATACATATTATATCAAAACCTTAATGACAATGAAATAAGAAAATACAACTTGATTGAAGAAAGTTCTTAGTCCTCATACTACGCAACGTTCTGTTAGAGGCATTATTTCCACACCAAACTTTAGATTGATATTCCTGTTTCACACAAATAACTGTAGAAGTTTTTGAGATCTTCTGGCTGATAATACTTAGTAGTAACGAGAGCTTTCTTTTTCTCATCACACCCACCTTTTTTGTCTTTACCAGCTTTATTTCATTTCTGTTGAGATCCTGAATAGTTTGTCCCATTTTTAGTACTGTTAAAGTCCATCTCATTCCTTCTCATTGGTAGTATTCCTAATGTGTATTACTCCAGGAGTTGTAATTTTAATTCACAAAACAGAAGTAATATCAGACTCTGTCGTGTTAATGACTTTATCGTCACATGTTTACTGGCTTGAAGTCTAGGAAGTTTGGGTCGCGGTGGCTCAGCGGTTAGCCTGCTCGTCTTCCACTTAGGCGAACCGAGTTCAATGCCCAACCAGGTCCTTCCCGTGTTTTCGCATGTAGAAATCGTGCCGGACGATCGGGTTTTCTCGGGGGATCTCCCGTTTCCCCCGCCCTTTCATTCCGGCGCTGCTCCATACTCACCTCAATTACCCCCATCGGCTCTCAAGACCTCCCTCTTAAGAACCGCCCAAATCTCTTCACTCACTCTAGGAAGTCAATCTGTCCCATCTGCAGCACTATAAATTAATGTAAAGTGCGGGCTTTTTTCGTGTACTTTTATGTTATCGAGAAATTACAGCCGTAAGCTAATGACTCATATACGCCATCGGATACCATAAACAAATACATAAAATTGAGCACACGATATTAGTTCTGAGAACAGTAGCTGTCGTTCCACACAGCAATCTTACGTTTGGGTGTGTTCAATACTTTTAATAGACAAGATTATGTGGAATTAGCACTTATGATACCTACACCGTCATGCCATATATGCATTAACACATCACTTTTATCATGGTCAAAGCAGGAGAGTTGCCTTAAGTGAAAAGCGTCTGAATGTGTTAAACTCGGTAAAAAACATTACATGTAGCGTACAAACTGCAGAGTTGGATCCATCCATAGATCAAGTCACGTGGTTTTAAGAGCTGCGCTGACTAGAAAGCAGTTCATCATTGCAGTACGAACATCAGGTACTGTGCAGCTGGGGTGCGCACTCTACCCAAATTTTACTGTTTCGTACAAACATATAACTGCATTTTATTCCCCACAGAATGAACATTATTTTACAGTTAGCTCCACTGTCACATCACTGTTACATAAAGCCTTTTTTTAATTAACTTGGTTGCGGAGTTATCTCCACTGTCACGTTACTGTTACATATTCCCGTTTTGAATGAACTCGGTTATGCAGTGACAACTCCTGCCATCTGTTTGTGTCGATTGCAACTGAATGAACCGCAGTGGGAGTTAGCACTTTTATCGTACCATCGCCCATGAGAGTGGGCAGCTTCCTACATAACTAACACATTTTTGCCGAAGATTGTTCTTTCGCAGTGTAGTAAGACTAAGTTGCGAATTGCAATGCGCCAATTTTCGCCTTTATTCAATTGAGAAATGAACTATAATTCTTCTCTCTCAAGAGCATTACTTCATGTTGATTCACGGGAGAAGTATTCGTTTTTAAGTAATAATTTGAACGTTATGAACTACCCGAAAAATTCCGAATATTGCGTCATTACAAGTTGTTAGTCCTCATATTACGCAACGTTATGTTAGAGGCATTATTTCCACACCAAACTTTAGATTGATATTCCTGTTTGACACAAATAACTGTAGAATTTTTTGAGATCTTCTGGCAGATAATACTTAGTAGTAACGAGAGCTTTCTTTTTCTCATCACACCCAACTTNCACCCGAGTCCCGAAAAATTCCGAATATTGCGTCATTACAAGTTGTTAGTCCTCATATTACGCAACGTTATGTTAGAGGCATTATTTCCACACCAAACTTTAGATTGATATTCCTGTTTGACACAAATAACTGTAGAATTTTTTGAGATCTTCTGGCAGATAATACTTAGTAGTAACGAGAGCTTTCTTTTTCTCATCACACCCAACTTTTTTTGTCTTTACCAGCTTTATTTCATTTCTGTTGAGATCCTGAATAGTTTGTCCCATTTTTAGTACTGTTAAAGTCCATCTCATTCCTTCTCATTGGTAGTAATCCTAATGTGTATTGCTCCAGGAGTTGTAATTTTAATTCACAAAACAGAAGTAATATTAGACTCTGTCGTGTTAATGACTTTATCGTCACATGTTTACTGGCTTGAAGTCTAGGAAGTTGGGGCCGCGGTGGCTCAGCGGTTAGCCTGCTCGTCTTCCACTTAGGCGAACCGGGTTCAATGCCCGGCCGGGTCCTTCCCGTGTTTTCGCATGTAGGAATCGTGCCGGATGATCGGGTTTTCTCAGGGGATCTCCCGTTTCCTCCGCCCTTTCATTCCGGCGCTGCTCCATACTCACCTCAATCACCCTCATCGGCTCTCAAGACCTCGCTCTTAAGAACCGCCCAAATCTCTTCACTCACTCTAGGAAGTCAATCTGTCTCATCTGCAGCACTCTAAATGAATGTAAAGTGCGGGCTATTTTAGTGTTATTTTATGTTATCGACAAATTACAGCCGTAAGCTAATGACTCATATACGCCATCGGATACCATAAACAAATACATAAAATTGAGCACACGGTATTAGTTCTGAGAACAGTAGCTGTCGTTCCACACAGCAATCTAACGTTTGGTTGTGTTCAATACTTTGAACAGACAAAATTATATGGAATTATCACTTATGATACCTACACCGTCATGCCATATATGCATTAACACATCACTTCTATCATTGTCAAAGCAGGAGAGTTGCCGTAAGTGAAGCGCGTCTGAATGTGTTAAACTCGGTAAAAAACATTACATGTAGCGTACAAACTGCAGAGTCGGATCCATCCATAGATCAAGACACGTGGTTTTAAGAGCTGCACTGAACAGAAAGAAGTTCACCATTGCAGTACGAACATCGGGTACTGTGCAGCTGGGGTGCGCACTCTACCCAGCTTTTACTGTTTCGTACAAACGTATCATTGCATCTTATTCCCCACAGAATGAATATTATTTTACAGTTAGCTCCACTGTCACATCACTATTACATAAAGCGTTTTTTGAATTAACTTGGTTGCGGAGTTATCTCCACTGTCACGTTACTGTTACATATTCCCGTTTTGAATGAACTCGGTTATGCAGTGACAACTCCTGCCATCTGTTTGTGTCGATTGCAACTGCATGAACTGCAGTGGGATTCAGCGCTTTTATCATGCCATCGCCCATGAGAGTGGGCAGCTTCCTACATAACTAACACGTTTTTTGCCGAAGACTGTTCTTTCTTCTTGGCTTTTGAAACTTTATTCTCAGTGTAGTAAGACTAAGTTGCGAATTGCAATGCGCCGATTTTCGCCTTTATTCAATTGTGAAATAAACTATAATTCTTCTTTCTCAAGAGCATTACTTCATGTTGATTCACGGGAGAAGTATTCGTTTTTAAGTAATAATTTGAACGTTATGAACTTGCAGCTTTGTCGTGCATTTTATTTGAGTAAGAGNCAGCTTTGTCATGCATTTTCTTTGAGTAAGAGTGAAATTCCGCGATGCTTTTTATAAACACGCCCATTTGTGTACGTCATTTGAGAGCAGTCACCCGTCTCCCTTTTCCAGGCGGTGGAATCGCGGGTTCAGTCGCCCACGCCGGCTTATCCCAGTTTCATAAAGCTGTAATTTAATCTAAAAATCTAGCGACGCTCACTTAGCGTCTGGCTCAGAGACTGTCAGGAATACTCGTCGCTGATAAAAGTGAACCATCTAAGTAGCGCGTAACTGTGTTGTGTGTTCGATCCGGGCTGACTGAGCTGGGAGCTTATTTTCCCAAAGTAGTTTCGCACTCAAGCTGAATGCCAATTCACTTCTACAACACGAGTTCTTAACAGTTCCTCACTTATTAAGTTAAGAGCCTGGGCAGCCTTGGGGTACATAAAGGTAAATAAAAACTATTATTTTAACCTTCCATGCGCACTACAACATTCACAAAGTTTATAAATCTTGATATATGTGTATATGTACACCCAGTTCCCATAAAAAAAGTAACCAAAACCATTCTTTTATAATAGTCAATAAGCCCCTGTTACACTGTCAAATTCTCGCCTACAAATATATCTGGTAATCAAATTTGAAAATGAAATACGGCCATCAAATTTTTCCATTCAACAAACTTGATCAAATAATTCTGAACGTATTTGAAAATGGGTCACACTATCAAATTTTTACTTGCAAGATCTAATCTGGATTTTGATAAAAAATTATTTTCGAAGTAAGATATTACTGTTGTGTTTCCGTGCAGTTCACTGCATGAGGAAATATAACGAATTTTGTGATTTATTTTCACTTCGTAACTAAATTTAAATTTTATTTACTACAGATATTTCTTGCACAACGAAATTTAATGCCTCTGAGTTGTTAATATTATTGTTAATGAATCACTCTAGATAGCATTCATGCTCAAAGAGCTTCTATATGAATGAATTATCTTCACAAACTTATTTAAAGTTTCGTGGTGTCGGAAACTGTCGTTTTCTGTCGCGCAGCAATTTCCAATTTTCTAAATGTTTTATATAAACTAGAGCCATCCAACATTTCCAGACAAATATGACGGTCATAATGACGTTTCAGTTACGTCATAACCATCCAACTTTATTTGACCAACTTTATTTGAAGCAGCTTGACGGGAAAAATTTTATAGTGTGGCAGGGCCCATGGAACCACAAAATTTACATTCTTAAATACATAGGGAATCTTTTCAAATCTTCCTCCACCATCAATAAATGGGCTCAATATATTCATAGGTTTCCTGTAATAAAAACATATCAAACACGATAGTGTTAAAAAGACCACATTTATTTAGATGCTGTTTAATACAATGAGTAACACATATCGTTTAAAGATAACTCTCAAATAAATGAAGGCACAATAAGAAATGTTACTGAAAAAGCAATATTTTATCATTTTGCAGCATTTGAACAGGTTTTTTTTTTTTTTGCAAACAGAACACAGGCAGACATAGTAGCCACGAATCCTTGATTTTCTATTACATGTTCCGTAATGGTCAAATATACTCAAATTTCTGGTATGTTCATACAACACATTACTAGGCTGATGAACAATTGCCACTTCTAAGAAGGCATTTCAACATAAATACTTATCAGATGCTATGCCAGAAACAAATCTCAGCAGAGTTACAGCCTCGTTGCATTTCACAAGTTCCTTCAGATATTTAGTTTCCCTAGCAGTCATTTGACATGTAATTGAATAAAATTTGCTAGCAGGTGTTCTTCTTTAACGACATCCGACTTCTCCAAGACATTTTTCAAGACCTGAACATTAATCTGAAAAACACAATAACCTGGTATCTAGCCTGGAAAATTTTGACGTTATGGATGGTTCCTGGTAGAGTATTTTTGAAATTAATATTTGGGAAACTCCCTGCCAGTAAATGCATATATTCTCGCTGACAATGACTGTCTTGCTCCCACTAAAGTTGGCAGCGATGAACGAAAGTATCTAGATGAATTTACGTCCTAATAAATACGCGATGATTAGATTTCCAAACCTGTGTATACCTCATTTAATTTCTGCTGGTTTANGAATTTACGTCCTAATAAATACGCGATGATTAGATTTCCAAACCTGTGTATACCTCATTTAATTTCTGCTGGTTTAACTCACGTAGTCGTAATAATTTCAGTTTTGGTGACATATTTGCGTTCCTGGCCATTTCGTAGTTGCAGTTGATAAACGCACGAATAAAGCCATCGATAGTGTTAATTTTGCAAATAGTGGAAGGTTCAAAATTGACAGAAAATAATGTTCCTAAACACCGTTTTTGAAAGTGCTTAGTTAACTGCGATCAGCTTATATTTATAAACATACATAATAAATCCAGACAAACAGTATATTTTAGTTCGGTACATCCGTTATTGCTTTCATTACCTTGCTAGGAATAGTTTACTGTGATGAACATGTTACAATGTCAGCTATGAAATTCGTGCGTAGCATCGCGTCGAGGACTGTCAGCGGTGAGTGCAAAGACTAATTTAACACGAGCGATATTAGCATTTAAATTGCTTTGTACTTGCGAAACAACTTCCATGTGGTAGAAATTATTTTGTCTTATTTTCACGTACGCTCATAAAAAACCGCGGTAAAGGCCGTTGAGTGAAGCTTTCCCACACATAAAAGCGGGTGCAAATTGCGCCATTTAAATTTGATGTAATGTCGAAATGAAATGTCTTAGTTTGTAACGAACTGCTTTAAGAAGAGCGTAGAGAAAAGTTAAACGTATAAACAAATGCACCCGTAGTACCATAAATGTAGTTCTGAATCCGGTCCATGAAGAGTTGCGCTGAATTGTAGTAGTACGAAATTACTGCTCCCAGCACAGGAAATGACTTCACAGACGATACCGACTTTTAAATTCCCCACCCATACTCAGCCATTATTTATTTGTAGCCACCACCCTCTTCCTAAGAAATCTCGCCTCTCTCTTCCGTCACCGGCAAAACTTTTCCGCCACCAAAGAAAATAAGCGAGTAAAAATTACATTTTATTTACTTTATTTGTAGCATAGTCAAGGAAAGTAGATAACTATAAAAAAACCGAACCTCCTTACTACGGAGAGAGGCAAAGAATGTTCCGAAAAATAAAATGTAATAATTCGCCTTTGCTGAAATAATGCGCACACAACTATAACTAGTTTTAACTAAAATATGACGTGAGTTATAAAACCAATGAGCAAGTACTCCCACCATGAGCCTACCCTCACCATATTTCCTGGAGCTCACCTTTGCCCACCCATGTACGTTACACATGAACGTGCATGTTTCAATTCCTTAAACGTCATCTCTCTCCCCTCTCTTCTTCCAGGTCACAGAAGATAATTGGATGCTATGTCACCTTTGCGTGATTAGTCAAACTCCCCTATTGCTCTTACTACAGCCTCACTTTTTATCAGTAGATTCCCTATATATATATATATATATATATACAGAGGATAGCAGGGTAAAGTGGCCAGTGTGGGCAAAGTGGTTATCAGCTATGCACCGCTGGAGTGTGCTGAAGTCTAGGGACGAAGACATGAAATAGTTCAAAGGGATGCCATAAGTGTTTCTGAGAGCACCCGAGTTGGTTTCTGTGAAATATATTGGTTTCTATTAAAGTTGTTGTGGTTTTACGCATGTCTGACGTGAGGTAAGTGATTAATACTACTTATTTATCTAAATTAGTAGTAAGATTATAATTATTTATTATAATCTCACTAAGAGAATATGTTTTTAAACTTTGAAACCACGTGTCATAAAATGTAGCAGATTCCATAGTTTGTGCTCTGGGATAGATTTTGTGTAACGGCGTCCTAGAGAGCAAAGTGGTCAGCCAACTGGCCACTTTGCCCGACTATATGACCACTTTATCCGAACGTATGGCCACTTCGCCAACTACGTAATTAGTGTTATTTACATAAAACGGAAAAATAATAAAAACCAATGTGCCACTCGCGCATTTTTTTTAAATCTGCACTGCGAAAAGCATAGCGCGCATGGCACTTGTGTGTATTAATTTCGTGTACGCTACACACTAAATTAGTTGTCGCGAGATGATTGACGGTTAAAGCGGCAGTGTGTCTAGGACAGCTCGCATCTCACAAACAGGCGCAGGTGGTCGGAAGTGTGGCCACGTGATTTATTGTTCCGCAGATAAAAGAAACAAGAAGTTGCTGATAACTAATGAGCCTATTTTTCTCTGCATGGG